>SNQJ01S0002954.1:123776-162714 GCA_010110895.2 Picea sitchensis | reverse complement strand
TGAGTTTTAAGACAGCCATTGAAAAGATTATTTATTTCATGTGTTTTAGTCATAATTTCATTTCGAAATTTAATGCATATTAATGTTTGCAAATTTCATTAATATTGGGAAAGGGCATTAAACATTTGGATTGATAAGGAGTGATTGAAACCGGGATTGGGATAAATTGCAGGGTGAGAAAACACTAAGAAAAATCAACATCAGTTAGAATTACATATTTATGTCGAAAACCAGCAAATGGGATTGTTTGCAGGAACCTGAGAATTCCCTCTAGCTTACCTAAACTTTGGAGGCTGTGGACTCCTGCAAATACTCAAAATTCAGTTTCGAAATTGGTACCAGCATTTGCAAAATTGAATCTACTTTCAATGGATATAATTTGTTTTCATTTTCATTATTTTTATCTAATTTTATTTAATTTTTTTTTAAATCCTTGCACAATATTTTCAGGTGACATTATGATTCAGTGAAATGAAATATTTGTATCTCTAAAAATTCACAGTGAAAAATTTAAAAAACAATTATATTCAGAATCCTTAAACTGTTCTTTTCAAAATGGTATTTTTAGATTTTAGTTTTAAGTAAAAATTAAGATAGATACAAGGTGGGGAAAAACATGTGTTTAAAATATGCAACGTTTTCAGCTTGGTCAACTTCAAAAAATTCTAGAAATTATAATATTCATCTGTTAGATTCAAAATTATAGTCATAATAAAATAGAGTCTTTGTAGATTGTTGCAGCATATTTTGTTTGTCAAAAACAAAATCTTAATAATAGATACATTGTTGGGGAGGAATAACTCATTATCATTCCTTTCATGTTTAAGGAACATGTTGTTAAACAATTGTCAAATTGACATATCAAATATCAATAAAAAAAAATTGAAAAATAGTGAGTGGAAAGCTAACAAAATTCTTCACAAGTTTTGTTTTTATTGTAAAGTAAAATTCTAAATAAAAAAATACTTTTGTATACCGGAAGTTGAAGAACTTGTGAAAATATAGTTTTTTTTCTCATAAAACAAGCAAAATAGACACCCATCTTCATGATTTTATCCAGATACGAACAAAATTCTTCACAAGTTTTGTTTTTACTATAAAGTGAAATTCTAAATAAAAAAATACTTTTGTATGCCGGAAGTTGAAGAACTTGTGAAAATATAGTTTTTTTCTCATTAAACAAGAAAAATAGACACCCATATTCATGATTTTACCCGATTACGAACTTCATAAAATTAAACACTATTAAAGTGCAGTGTAACATTATAACATACCACATAAATGTATTAGCCCTGGGGCATCGTGAATTGTCCATACAAGCATTGCATGGAATTGAAATTTCCTTTGCACACCTATTGGTCTAGAGATATCATACATAGTGATTCCCTTCCATAACTCTAGTAACTTGTCGATAAGAGGCTCGATATATACATTCATATATTTGAATTGGTACTTACCTAATTGATTGAACATACAATAGATAATTACTAAATATATGAGTAAATAAAAAAAATATCAAACATAATTATAAGACATAATTGAACATATATGAGTAAACAAAAATATATAAGACATAATTATGAAACAAACAAGAAAAATGTGATGTTATAGTGCTAAAAGAAATTATTCTAAACAAATACCTGGAACAATCATTTCCAACATTATGTGCTCCCTCTTTATTGACATCCATGGAGGAATTTTATTGTTGATAACAAAAATAGGCCACACTGAGTAAGTAGATCTGAGCTCTCCAAATATATTGACACCGTCAACTAGAAATGAAAGCCTAAGATTATGAGGTTTGACTTTAAAATGTGGCCATATTTCCTCTATCTTCTTAAATGCAGATCATTTGCAGGTTTGACTTATGCTCTTTGCATGGTAATCCATAAACTGTGTTATGATTTTTCACTTGAAAAATCACCACAAACGTGGAATTATGGGAATATAATGAACACTACAAGGAAAGTACCCTCTAGTGGAGGTTTTTTTGGACGCCCCTATAAAAATATCCCGAAAATCCATTTATAGCGGATGATACTAGCGGTGGTAAGAGGCCGGAGGTTTTAGCAAATGTTTTTACACTAGTGATTTTATAAGTACATAACGCACCGGTGCATTTTCGACAACAGACGCATCAGTTCCCTCAAAACTAGCGCATCGTAGCAGGGTTATTTCAAATAAAGAACAATGTTATCCAGTGTGCTACGAAAATAAGGATGCAATGGGAAATAATGACGCACCGTAATAGTGTTCTTTTAAAAATGCAAGGTGTGCAATGTAAAACTGGAAGCACTGGTGCACTATTAGTAGAGTGCACCGTCATATGGTTAAATAAAAACATTTACACATCAATGTAGGTTTGTGTCAAAAAAAATCTACCAGTGCCCTCCATTGTATCATGCAAACTGATGTGCACCAGTGGTCCAATATGGAGCACTGTGTTAGGGTTAATTTCCAAATTTAGGCGGTGTGCTCTGTAAACCCAATCATATCGGGGCATCTGTTATTATATTGCACTATGTCATGCTTAAGAAAAAAAAATTGCGTTATTGTAGGTTTTCAAAAAAATAAAAGGTGGTGCGCTATGGAGTCGTATACGCACACACAAACACATGCCACCGTGATAGGGATTTTTTTGTTTTTAATATACAACTGGTGTGCTCATTAAACATGTATGGTCTGGTGCAGCTATGAATTAAGCGCATCGGAACAGGGTTTTATTAAAAAAAATTATCGATGGTAAAAATCATTTTTACTATTTCCAGTGTTGTAGAGCTCAAAAGCACTGGTGAAACCTTTTCCAACATCAAGAACCCTTCCATCGGTGCTTTCCTTGGTTGTGTTCCTTTCATATGTTGGTGGGTGCATCAATTTTGAATTTTTCCCAACGGTGGGCAAATTTAGTTTTTTTAGTACGTCACAACCACACCACCCCGACGACATAATGTCTAGGTAATCTCCTTGTTTCTTCATAGAGTAAGTTTTCACTGGTTTAAAATTTAAAATTGAGTGAAATTTTAACTGTAAAAAAAAAATTGTGTGGTGCGTTCAAGGCTCTTTGCTCGCACCACGTATGGTACAACCTGTAAATTTATAGGGTGCACCACATTCCTTGTTACATTTCTCTGTTCTGCGTTGGTAAAAATAACACATCGATGCGTTTGTTTAACGACACATCAAAGAAAATAATTTAACTGGTGGGGAGGTGTGTCAAAGTATAAATAACACACGGAGGCGTTAAAGTACATAGCACACTGCCCTTATCAGATATATTTTACGCAGTTCATTGGTAAACATGTGCACCGTGGCGTTCATGCTTACCAAATGCACCGCTAAGAAATGTAACATTGAGTTGTGATGCACCCATAATTTGTTTGGTGTCACCATGCGCAGTGTGATAGTAACGAACGGAACACACCGTTATAAAGTTCCATAATCGAAAAATTGTTAAATTTTATGTGATGGTGCGACTATGTTAGTTACACACACCGGTGCGTATAGGGAACATATATGCACCGCGTTTTTTTTCTAATTTTAAATAATTGTTTACCTGCTTTAAAATTTTAATTTCTTTTTTGGTTTAAGCGGTGCGTATGATAAACGTAATGCACCAGAGTGTATTTTTTGTAGTGTAGCACCCCGGTGTGGTACCGTTTTCCAACGCACTGCATAACACAGTAGAACATTTTTGTTCGGTGCATCAGTTTACACTGATGCACCAGTCACGGTGCTCACAATATATATGGGCACACTGCGGACGGTGCGTGACTGTTTTTTGGTGCACCATTAATGCAATTATCTTATTTTTTGAAGTTATTTTTATGTATTTATAGATAAATTTACCATTCTGTAGAATTTTTTTAATGTTTTATGTATGAGTGAGGTTGATGTATTTCATATGCTAATCATGCAGATACATGAGTGGAGAGAGCAGTAGCAGCAGCAGCAGTAGAGGGTGGACCTGTACAATGTTGTACGAGAATGCGAGGAGAGGGAGAGGGAGAGGGATTTGTACCCTCTCCCTATTACTCTAGCGACTCATGCTCTCTTGATGCATTTAGGCCTCCTAAAGTACTATGAGGAAGCTAAATCCCTTAAAGGGCACTCTGGGTTGTTGGTGCATCTAATCCATCGATGGGATGTCCATCGACAGGATTTCTGTATGGGTCCATATCAGTGGAACTATCCCACTGAGGAGGATATTTACTTGATCACTGGGCTATCCAGGAGAGGGGAGGATTTTCCATAGTTCCCAGATATCCGAGTAGGTGTTTCCACTGATAGTTAGCTCATCTACTCACAATGATATATTTGGGTTGAGGTAATCCTCAGCTAATTTCCAAGTGTCTGGGGGACAGTTGAAAATCACCTCTTTTGGTGCAGAGGAGGTTAGATGCCTCTCACTCTTAGTGACTACCATAGCCCATTTCACCAGTGATGAGCAACGCATTAGCTACCCTCTTTTGTATTATGTTGATTCATTGGTACAGTGGCCATGATGTATCAAATGGTATGCTATTTGTTTACGACATTTTTGTATAGTGCTCGACAAATGCCGGTCGTTGATACGTGGGAGGTCGAACTTCCCATTTTCAATAGAGATGTTTTGCTTATTTTTTGAGAGGTTTCTAGAGACGAGGCTAACTTTTTTTGTCATCCTCCTACGCCAAGGAATCATGTGTGAATGTGCATGTGGGGGGATATTATTCCTAAGAGGGGCCAGGAGGATTTTCTATCCAGGATTGTGCTAGATGTATTAGGGATACTAGGCAGTGTGGTGGATCACATGTTCATCATGGTGTCGTGTCCTTAAGTGGGTTTAGATTGGCGAGGATGTCTGAAAATCCTCTTCACAGAAAATGAGCCACGAGATGATAGAGGTAATATTAGTGTTTTTTTAAATTAATATAGTTTCATTTTATTGTCTTACTTAATTAGAATAAAATTAGTTCTAACACGTTCTTTAAATTTTTCTATTAAATTTTTTAATGAATTAAATGTGTAATTATTGTTTTGTACTATATATATTGTAGATATTGGCACTTTCATTGGGGACGTTCCTCCTCCCCTGGCAAATGATGATGAGGATATGATGCTTGAGGCCGAGGTGGTTCAGGTTCCTCTAGTTCATATACCTAGCGACATGCATCGTAGGTGTTGTTCCTGAGATTACTCTTAAGGATCGAAGGGTAATGTCAAGGCATCATGAATATAAAAGAAAGTTTTTGAAAGGTGTTTTTTCTTCCTTGAGTTATATAAGAATTAATCCTCAAATGAAAATAATGACAGAATGGGATAGAGGCCATAATTTATCATCTGAGTCGATTTATAGAATCGAGTGATATGAGGGAAACTTACAAAATTGTTAAACAAAATGAGGCATCAACGCGAGATGAATCTTACCTTGTTCACAATAGAAGAAAATAAAGAATGCACCCTTGAAAGGATATGAAATACAGTAATCCAAGTAGCTCAGAGGTATTGTATTTAATCATAGAAAATATAGAGGAAAAATTGTTTGCTTATCAAACAACCGATAAAATGTGACCACATTAGTAGTAGTACTAAATTGCAACCACTCACTTATCAAGGAATGACATAAAGAAACTAGAAATATGAGATACAGGAGAAAAACATAACTCAAACTGCACAAAAATTCGAATCTCCATCTTCACTTGTATTAATTCTCACAAAAGGAGAGTTTTTCCTATTACATCCGGAAAGAAGCAGCCCATGCTAAATTTTCAAACTATGTATTTATACAAAAATGATCTCAACCTTAAGTGGTTGGAATTCTCATAATTCAAAAATAGTAAATATTACAATATGTAAAATTTGAAGAGTTTCATTTGCATTTTCTCTGTCTCTTCAGCTGATGGCAGAGACGTTTCTTCTTCTTGTCCTCTAGCTCAGAAATAGGCTGGCCTTTAATCATGACCTATGTAAATGGTATGTTTTCTCATTTGTTTCCAGACATGTTGGCTTTCCCTTGCCCGACACAATGAACACATATGTTTACGAACTGCACCACTATCCTAGAAGGCTCTATTATGTTATTAGCCTTGAAAGTATATAACTTATTTTCTATGTGAGGTAGCCTATATTCCATCCTTATGGCTTCTAAATATATAGACTGTAGTCGCAGACTAGGATTGACTATCCACTTATTAATCTGGATAATGTCAATTCGTTTCAATTGCATGATTTCGACCTGGGCTTATTCCATGCTTGTCTTGGAATCAAGTTGATTCTTTGCTATATCAATTTTCCCCAGGGCTTCAAAGATAGTATCTATTTCAATGTATAGTGACTCTTTGTCGAATGAGGAACATGCTTCTTCAAAATATTTCTTCACTTCCCAGGCTAGCCTTTTACTTTCAAATAAATTGTCCTCCCATGTTTTCATTATTATATCACCTCGAGTTTTCTCTGAAAGAGACAATCTAAATACCTTAGCTACTTAATATTTTTCTAATGAAAAAATTTCCTCCTGGAAAGTAGCTCGAGCTACAATGGACTCTCTCTCTTTTAAGTAAATGTTATTTAAAGAATGGTCTACCATCCGATAACGGTTTTGGACAGCTTCTATTTTAATAAAAAGGATTTGATGTGTTGATTCTAGATTCTCGTGCACCTTGATCCAGGTGGATATCGGTGGCCACCCACCTTTTCCAATTGGCTCAAAACAGTTTTCTAGCAAATTTGGCAATTTACTATTTTTAGCAGTTTTTAACTTCCGGGGGCCATTTTGAGGGCCCAAATGGAGGTTTTTAAATATCTAGGTTCTAAATGATATCTAAAGGAATTATTGAGCCCTAAAAATTAATCTCCTCAATTATACCTTTCCAACGAGCTATCATACACCTAAAACAGAGATCGTATGCAAAAGTTATGACCCCGGGAAGTTGATGTACTAACTTACCCAAACATGGCCCACATGACTTTTGGCGCTTCATCTCCTAGGGTTAGGTTTTTGGATGTCTAGGAATTTTGGCATTCCTATTTATTGTAAAAAGGCCTTCAAAGCCTCATTTTAATCATCTTCTTGTGAATGCGAGTAGCCGTCACATCTCTTCTCAGAGATAAGCTGCCACCATTCTATCGAGTCTTTCACTCTATATTTTACAGTCTTTGTACATTTATTTCATTAATAGAAATCATGTATTACTATATATCTATGTTTATGGTTTCATATATGATATATTTATGTTATATTATTGAATATCTGTGATATGTCTGTGCATCTCTTTATTATATCTCCGATCTCATTTTGTGCCGAAAATAATCCGAATCACACCTCCAATGCCTGGGCTTGGAAAACCGCCATATCCACTACCGTGTTCTCAGTCAAGTTTATATTAGCCTGGAGTTGTTCTACCAACTCTCCCTGTTGAATGGCCAATTCTCTACTTACCTGTGCATTTTTATGCATTTCGACAAGACTGATTTTGAGTTGCTAAATTTATTATCTGTCACAGGCTCTAAGCTACTCAAAAACCCTATTCATCTCATTTCTTACACTCGGTTCCATTGTATTCATTTTGTGTTGCAATTGTCTTACCAATAGGTCCTTCTGCTTCAATTGTTCTTTCATATTCCCAATTGAATACTGATTTGTTGTGGCAAAATCTCCCAATGAGCCTACCACTTCCATAGTGGAGTCTGCCTCCTCTAAGGCATGTCCATCACATAACACTGTGTGCCTATTGACAGTTGCACCCTCCTTTTGGTGCATTTCTCTTTTTACTATAGCCCTCCTCTTCTTGTTGAATAAGAAGTCAGAATGGGGCATCTCTTCGACCAAAATAGGAGTAAGATCTTCTATAAACAATACTTCAACATTTGGGTTCCCCTGACTAGTCTGTAAAGGGATAAAAGACATAATAGGATCACCTATTTGGGTGGTCTGTGGTTGCCCTAATGTATTAGTAGTTGGATTTTTTGGTGTATACAATGATGCATCATGTCCCCTTTTGATCAAAACTTGAACTTGAGCTTTCATTTGATCATCAGGTTGATTTCATGGTGCAGTATTTGCTTTCTTTGTCAAAACCTCTGTTTTCACCAAATTTTCCCTAATGTCTTGTACACTGGAACTTCCTATTTCTAAATTATGGGTCCCAACTTCCTATGTGGCTGGAGATGTCGAGACTTCTCCTTGTAATAATTTCGGCAAACTATTTCTTCGGTGTCTCTGAAAATTATAGAACTTGGATAATTTGTCTGGAGCTAGAGTTTGGACTCAGCTAAACACTTCCTGATAAGATTTCATCTTATGGGGAATATTCATGCTCGTATCTCTGTAGATTGTAAAGAGCCATGTGATTTCCCACGACCTTTTGGGGATCATGTTTCTTGAATTCAATGCTTACAAGCTTAATTTCCTTTAAGGCCGCGGCCTCTACCTTTGAGTGGTCGAAATCTAACAGTGAGAAAGTGCCAACCTACAAAGGAAAGGTGGGCCACACTTTTTTGTGAATTGCCTTTATCTCTTTACTGATTCATCCTAGCACTGTTTGATGTGCTACCTCTCATCACACCAATCGATCTGGTAGAAACATTGGTAAGGCATGCGGAGGAACAAAACATCCAAAAACCTTGATGTAAGAGAAGTGTTCATCAATGTACCAATCCGTTATTTTTCCGAGGTTGGCCACTATCAGGTCTGAAATCTTGGGAGGTGGGCAACCGTATATAGCGATATGCATTGGCACCACCACATAGTTGCATATTTTGTAGAATAAATCCTTTGCTTTATCATCCCACATCTTGGAATGATAGAAGTGTATTGGTTCAGTGTTGGTCGGAGTCTAGCTCCAACCCATCAAAGGAAATGGCGTCATAAAACAAACGGCGTCCATAAGGTATGTCGACATGTAAAATGGGGCAGGTCATCCTTTGGCTTTCAATGACTGATATTCTGTGATTTCCTTGTCCAAACTGTCTAATAATATCTTGGCCCAATTGAAAGAAAAACCCTCTGCAACTTCATGCATGATCGGTACCCATGATAATAGGAAGTGAGCAGAGTTTTCTTTCCCAAAAAGTCTACATATCATCATGGCCACATACATCATATGAATGTCTAACGATGTAGTGGCACATATTCCATGGGTGTCTTCTCTTAATTTCTTAGGGTGTGCCCACTAGTTCTTGATCAAGTCGGGGTAATTCTTTACACCTTGTGCGCACTCTTCTTCATCGAACTCTTTTAAGAAAGCGGCATTATAACTGTGTTTGAATGTTGGGGATATTTTTTACATCACCTGTATATGTTCTGGTCGGAAAGATCCAACCGCAACTTTCTGTGAATTGTGGATGGTCCTAGTCAAGACGTCGACGTTCTCTAGGGCCCAACTTATCATTTCGTTATACGGCATGAGCCTCGGTCGCGTGGCTATTTTATGCAGCGCTGATTGGGCTACGTATTTGAGCTTCATTTCTTGATTTCCAGTCCCCTGATAGTCTAACTGATGATGCTCTACACCCAGGCACCTACCTCAGCAGGTCCCATGCCTGTCCTCCCGATCTTAAGGATCGTTCTAATTTCCATTTCCTGAGCCGAATTATCTCTTTCGATTCCCACTCGAATCTTTGTTAAACCTCGATCCACAGGTCCTTCCTTTTGCTTCACGGCCTGAATGCAACCGTGAACATTTTTTCCATAAGAAATGCAAACTTCGGGTGTCAGGGTTTCTAAATTCACGATGTCACGAGAAGCATTGTTCTCGTGATCTCCTGATCACCGATCTTTCGATATGCCGATGCACCTCTTTCTCGGCGACTAACCCTCAGTGCTAAGTCTTGGTCCACACGACCACTACACATAAAACCCGACTCTATTTTCGGGGTCGCGCAACCCAAGCGCTCAACCTCTCGTCCACTGGACCCCCCAAAATGTCGATCCACCAAAATGATTTAATAGCCTTTAGCACCATGGATATCTCTTGGTCCATGTGACCACTATTCCATATGACTGCAGTCCTATGTCTTTCGTGATTTCAGGCTTTCAAAAGCCGAAACGCATGGACACTTTGTCCTCAGGATTCCCGATCCTTCAAATCCCGATTTCCTGATATGACGTCGGCTAGGAAACCCCTTTCGAGACTTCACGATTCAAATGCTCCAAACGCCTTGTCCTCAGGATTCGCGAAACGTCGAATCCCGATATGCCGATGGACTCTCCCCTTTCGGGATTTTTTTTTTTCGAATTCTTGGATTTCCGCCACGCGTCCTCCTGTGATGGAAGGTCCTCAATCATTTTGCAATTTTGTGAAATCAAATGCCAAAATGCTCCACATCCTGTCCTCTTAATCCTCGAATTCTCGACATGCGAAATGCCAACGGACACTTGATCGTCGCCACGTGTCTCAACAGACGGATGGTCCTGATTCAGTTCAGGATTTCGCAACTTGAGATTCCCGATGTCACAATTTCTCTGTCAACTCGAAACCCTAGTAGCTGAAATATCGACGGGTTCTTGATCTCCGCCACGTGTCCTAATGAATGGACAGTTCAGATCAAATTCAGGGTTTCACTATGAAGTGACCCAATCTCCTGTCCTCGAGACTTCCGATATCCCGAATTTCGAAGTAACGATATTCCGATATGTCAATGCCTTTCGGGACTTTCAACCTCTTGTTCACGAATTTTACACCTCGTGCAGCTCCTGTCAGATCCAATGGCTGACGGGTAATTGGACCAAGATCCGACAGTCCATATCCTTTCTCCTGTGCGCTCCTCTGTTGCACTGCCTCCTGGACGTGAAATCTTCTCAATGGTCCAGATCCCTCTGACTAGATCCAATGACAGTTGTTTCTCCTCCTGAGATTTTGCACATTCTTCCCAGACTTGGAAGAATTCCAATTTCTCAAAGGCCTCAACCTTTTCCTTCTTTCTTCACTGCGAACTCTTCGACTTGAGTCCTCCCGCGCGTATATGAAAATGTTGTCCCTCCTGAGCTTTGGGAACTCTGAACTCTTCAAAGAGTTCTGCATCTTCTGCACTCCTTCCAGTTACGCTATGTGTGTTGAAAGCACTACTCCTGAGCTTCACGCCTGAATCCTTAAAGGATTTTGACTCCTGCGTCCCTATAGGGTCTCTGCGCACATAAAGTGTTATCTGTCCTGAGCTTTTCCCCTCACTCGGACTTCTAAGGAATAATTCCTTCTCCTTTCTCCTCCTGTTGGAGAATGTAATTCCCTCCTAGCTATCCTTCTGCTCGAGCAACCTCTTGCTGAGACTTTCAGGGTGCTCAGCAACCCTGCAGAGATCCTTCCTCTTGGACTCTTCTACTAATTCCAAAACTCAAAGAGTTCTTTTCTCCTGTGCCTATCTACACATCTACTCAATGCCCTCCTGGCAGAGTATTTTCTCACAGAACATCCAACAGTTCTATCATCTGTGTCCTCCTTACACCTTCTCAATGCCCACTTGGCAGAGCTCTCAGAATTCTTGGTAATTCTGGCTTCTGGTTGAACTCACAACAGAGTTCTTTTGTCTTATGTGCACTCCTTGCATCTGCTCAATTCCCTCCTGGAAGAGCTTCACATAACTCCTCAGATATTTTGTCTGCAACTGTGTTTTCTCATACACAACCTTGCCTCCAAGGTATTCAACAACCTTGAGGTCTTCCTCTGAATTGTTGATTTCAACTTCTGTGCCCACCTGGCATGCCTCTGTCTAATCCCGCAGAGTTCAAAAATGCACCCTCTATGCATGGCTATCAGAACCCGCAACATTCTGTCACACCCTCCTGGTGTGAAGCCTCAAAGACTTCTCAAGCCTGAAACCAAAACAACTCTTTCAAATGCATAAACATAACATACATTCACATCATATAAAGAACACTCACAAACATTCGTTTAACACAGAAATATGCAGGAAAAACTGCTTCTGGTTTGTATTAAAATGGAAAAAGCCTGTTTGTACAAGGTGTTCCTAAGCACGGCCTGTAACAACGTCTCGGCTCCTTCTCTCTTCTGCTCTCCTAGATCTATCATTCTACTAACTACTCCAAAATGAGATCGAAATTGATCTTTTACATGAGGGGACTCTTCGAGCTCTTCCCTCCAATCTACCTGCCCTATTCAATTACATTGAATGGGTTGTCTAGTCCAAAAATCAGATCTAGATCTCATCCTTCAAAGCATTAAAGGCCTATCTATATACAGCCCGTGCGCATAGCACGGCCCCACGGCTCAACAGCCTAAACATTAAATTAGAGTCAAATTCAAAAAATGGAAAATGAGGGCTGGGCCTCTCTTCAGCTTTGAATGTACATGCTGACGTGGTTGGCTGGTTGGCTGGATAACATGGAGAGATGCTCCTACATCATACTCCTCAGCTGCAAAATTCATGAGCTTTTTCTCATGAGCTTCCTCTCTCATCTTTGGAAACCCTCCTGGATCCCAAACAAATTTCCGGAGTTGTTCATCTGCTCCATCTCCCTGCTATTGTTGCTGCTTCTTTTCCTTTGCTCATCTTCTCCATGCTAACAGTTTCTACTGACTGGGTCATCATCCCTCTGATCATCTCGATCACTTCGTCCAGCTGCTCAAATGGTTGGCTCTGTTCATGCAATCTCCTCAGCTGCAAAACTTTTCTGTGATTGGGCAGATCACTGTGATCTCCCATGCCTTCTTCATCTGCTACCAACTTCACTTGTTGCATGTGAATGCTCTGCACCTTCACCCTTCTCTCCAGGGCTTCCATTTGTTCATACAGATCAGCGAAACTAATGTTGTCTGCTTCTTCTTCTTCTTCTTCTGCAAACTCCCAGGTTGCAGTCTTTTCAGTCTCCTGGCTGAAAATATTGAGCCACTCCTCAGAATGCTCATCTTCTTCTTCTGCTTGGGAAACTTCAGATAATTACTCCAATTCTTTTTCCCTAACAGTCTCAGCTGGCTGCCTTTCTTCTGCTGCATCATCGGCAACACAGAATTTTGCCTCCCCTAGTTTAAGCGGTAGGAATGTTCCAATTCCCCCAATCAGTAGAAGATTCTCCCAATCTTCCTCTTTTGTCAGCTTCATCTACTGATCCAACCCCATCTCTGAGCTCATCTGCTCTGTCAGCTCCTCAGGTTGATCTAAACTCACCTGCTCATCCTTTCCCACCTAGCAATATGGGATTTTCCTGCTGCCCTCCTGGCAGTCTATGATATCCTGCAGCGATCTCAATCCATTGCCCACCTGGCAATTGGGAATTTCGTTTCTGCCCTCCTGGAAGTTCTTGAGATCTTCAGCCGATCTCCATTCTCCAGCATCCTCACCGAGAATTCTCCCAGTCTCTGGTTCACATATCTGAACCATTTCCTCACGAACGTCGAGGTTTTCAGTATGCCTCAACCATCCTCTTAACATCTTACATTATCTTCTAGCCATCAACTCATTAACTGGCCAATTTACCTTTGTCTTCATGGGCCATTCGTCTACCCATATTGACCTGGTATTCTGTTGCATCCCTAGTTCAAGCTCTTCCATTCTTGCCCTAATGTCGGCAAGTTCTTTCCCCCTTTCGGTTGTGCTCATCAGATCTGGGCTTTTCCTTCCATCATATCTACGGCCTTCAGCAGTCATATCGTTGTCTCTGTCTGCTCTCCTAGAAAACCTGTTGCTCACTTGCAAGCAATCATTTACAGAGTCTCCAACGCTCTGTCTCCTTTTTTCTTCTCCCTCTGCTTGAAATATACAAATAGAGTTCTTGCTCTGATACCAACTTGATGACGCTCTACACCCAGGCACCTACCTCAGCAGGTCTCGCGCCTATCCTCCTGGTCTTAAGGATCGTTCTAATTTCCCTTTCCCGAGCCAAATTAGCTCTTTCGATTCCCACTGGAATCTCTGTTAAACCCTGATCCACAGGTCCTTCCTTTTGCTTCACGGCCTGAATGCGACCGTCAACATTTTTTCCACAGGAAATGAAAACTTCCGGTGTCAAGGTTTCTTAATTCTCGATGTCACGAGAAAAATTGTTTTCGTGATCTCCTGATCACCGATCTTCCGATATGTTGATGCACCTCTTTCTCGGCAACTAACACTCAGGGCTAAGTCTTGGTCCACATGACCACTACACATAAAACCATGGCTCTATTTTCGGGGTCGCGCAACCCAAGCGCTTAACCTCTCATCCACTAGACCCCCCGAAATGTCGATCCATGAAACGCCGATGCGTCGAAACGCTTTAATAGCCTTTACCCCATGGCTATCTCCTGGTTCATGTGACCACTATTCCATATGACCGCAGTCCTATGTCTTTCACTATTTCTGGCTTTCAAATGCCGAAACGCATGGACACTTTGTCCTCAGGATTCCCGATCCTCCAAATCCTGATTTCCCGATATGACGTCAGCTAGGAAACCCCTTTAAATATTTCACGATTCAAATACTCCGAACATCTTGTCCTCAGGATTCGCGAAACGTCGAATCCCAATATGCCGATGGACTCTCCCCTTTCGGGAATTTTTTTTTTCGAATTCTTTGATTTTGGCCACGTGTCCTCCTGTGATGGACGGTCCTGAATCATTTCATGATTTTGCGAAATCAAATGCCGAAATGCTCTGCATCCTTTCCTCTTGATCCCCGAAGTCCTGACATGCGAAATGCCAACGGACTCTTGATCGCCGCCACATGTCTCAACAAACGGACAGTGCTGATTCAGTTCGGGATTTCGCGACTTGCGATTCCCCAATGTCACAATTTCTCTGTCAATTCGAAACCCCGATAGCTGAAATACCGGCAGGTTCTTGATCTCCACCACGTGTCCTAATGAATGGACAGTTCAGATCAAATTCGGGGTTTTCACTATGAAGTGACCCGATCTCCTGTCCTCGAGACTTTCGATATCCCGAATTTCGAAGTCCCGATATCCCAATATGCCAATGCATTTCGGGACTTTCACCCTCCTGTTCATGAAGTTTAAACCTCGTGCAGCTCCTGTCAAATCCAACGGTTGATGGGTAATTGGACCAAGATCTGATGGTCCATATCCTTTCTCTTGTGCACTCCTCTGTTGCACTACCTCCTGGACGTGAAATATTCTCAATGGTCCAGATCACTCCGGCTGGATCCAATGACAGTTGTTTCTCCTCCCGAGCTTCCGCACGTTCTTCCTAGACTTGGAAGAATTCCAATTTCTCAAAGGCCCCAACCTTTGCCTTCTTTCTTCTCTGCGAACTCTTCGACTTGAGTCCTCCCGCGCGTATATGAAAATGTTGTCCCTCCTGAGCTTTGGGAACTCTGAAATCTTCAAAGAGTTTTGAGGCTTCTTCACTCCTTGCAGTTACGCTCTGTGCGCTGAAAGCACTACTCCTGAGACTTGATGACACTCTACACCCAGGCACCTACCTCAGCAGGTCCCGCGCCTGTCCTCCCGGTCTTAAGGATCGTTCTAATTTCCCTTTCCCGAGATGAATTAGCTATTTCAATTCCCACTGGAATCTCTGTTAAACCCCGATCCACAGGTCCTTCCTTTTGCTTCACGGCCCGAATGCGACCGTGAACATTTTTTCCACAGGAAATGAAAAATTCGGGTGTCGGGGTTTCTTAATTCTCGATGTCACAAGAACCACTGTTCTCGTGATCTCCCGATCATCGATCTTCTGATATTTCTATGCACCTCTTTCTTGGAACCTAACCCCCAGGGCTAAGTCTTAGTCCACACGACCACTACACATAAAACCATGGCTCTATTTTCGAGGTCGTGCAACCCAAGCGTTCAACCTCTTGTCCACTGGACCCCCCGAAATGTCGATCCACGAAACGTCGATGTGTCGAAATGCTTTAATAGCCTTTATCCCCATGGATATCTCCTGGTCCATGTGACCACTATTCCATATGATCGTAGTCCTATGTCTTTCGTGATTTTGGGCTTTCAAATGTCGAAATGCATGGACACTTTGTCCTCAGGATTCCCGATCCTCCGAATCCCGATTTCCCGATATGACGTCACCTAGGAAACCCCTTTTGGGATTTCGCAATTCAAATGCTTTGAACGTCTTGTCCTCAGGATTTGCGAAACGTCGAATCCTGATATGCTGATGGACTCTCCCCTTTCAGGATTTTTTTTTTTTTCGAATTCTTGGATTTTCGCCACACATCCTCCTATGATGGACAGTACTCAATCATTTCACGATTTCATGAAATCAAATGCCAAAATGCTCTACATCATGTCCTCTTGATCTACATGCGAAATGCCGACAAACTCTTGATCGTCGCCACGTGTCTCAACAGACGGACGGTACTGATTCATTTCAGGATTTCACGACTTGCAATTCCCTGATGTCACAATTTCTCTGTCAACTCGAAACCCCGGTAGCCGAAATACTGACAGGTTCTTGATATCCGCCATGTGTCCTAATGAATGGACAGTTCAGATCAAATTCAGTGTTTTCACTATGAAGTGACCCGATCTCCTGTCCTCGAGACTTTCGATATCCCGAATTTTGAAGTCCCGATATCCCGATATGCCAATGCCTTTAGAGACTTTCACCCTCTTGTTCATGAAGTTTAAACCTCGTGTAGCTCATGTCAGATCCAACAGCTGACGGGTAATTGGACCAAGATCCGACAGTCCATATCCTTTCTCCTGTGCGCTCCTCTGTTGCACTACCTCCTGGACGTGAAATCTTCTCAACGGTCCAGATCCCTCTGGCTGGATCCAATGATAGTTGTTTCTCCTCCCGATCTTCCACACGTTCTTCCCAGACTTAGAAGAATTCCAATTTCTCAAAGGCCTCAACCTTTGCCTTCTTTCTTCTCTATGAACTCTTCGACTTGAGTCCTCCCGCGCATTTATGAAAATGTTGTCCCTCCTGAGCTTTGGGAACTCGGAACTCTTCAAAGAGTTCTGCAACTTCTAGACTCCTTGCAGTTACGCTCTATGCGCTGAAATCACTACTCCTAAGCTTCACGCCCGAATCCTTGAAGGATTTTGACTACTGCATCCCTACAGGGTCTCTACGCACATAAAGCACTATCCATCCTGAGCTTTTCCCCTCACTCAGACTTCTAAGGAATAATTCTTTCTCCTTTCTCCTCCTGCTAGAGAATGTAATGCCCTCCTGGCTATCCTTCTTCTCGAGCAACCTCTTGCTAAGACTTTCAGGGTGTTCAACAACCCTGTAGAGATCCTTCCTCTTGGACTCTTCTACCAATTCTAGAACTCAAAGAGTTATTTTCTCCTATGCCTATCTGCACATCTACTCAATGCCCTCCTGACAGAGTATTTTCTCACAGAACATCCAGCATTTTTGTCATTTGTGTCCTCCTTACACCTGCTCAACGCCCACTTGGCAGAGCTCTCAGAATTCTTGGTAATTATGGCTTATGTCTGAACTCACAACGGAGTTCTTCTGTCTTTTGTGCACTCCTTGCACCTGCTCAATGCCCTCCTGGCAGAGCTTCACAGAAATCCTCAGAGATTTTGTCTACAACTGTGTTTTCTCATACACAACCTTGCCTCCAAGGTATTCAACAACCTTGAGGTCTTCCTCTGAATTGTTGATTTCAACTTCTATGCCCACCTGGTACGCCTCTGTCTAACCCCGCAGAGTTCAGAAATGCACCCTATGTGCATGGCTATCAGAACCCGCAATGTTCTATCACACCCTCCTGGTGTGAATCCTCAAAGACTTCTCAAGCCTGAAACCAAAACAACTCTTGCAAATGCATAAACATAACATACATTCACATCATATAAAGAACACTCACAAACATTCGTTTAACACAGAAATATGCAGGAAAAACTGCTTCTGGTTTGTATTAAAATGGCAAATGCCTGTTTGTACAAGGTGTTCTTGAGCATGGCCTGTAACAAGGTCTCGGTTCCTTCTCTCTTCTTCTCTCCTAGCTCTGTCATTCTACTAACTACTCCAAAATGAGATCAACATTGATCTTTTACATGAGGGGGCTCTTCGAGATCTTCCCTCTAATCTACCTACCCTATTCAATTACATTGAATGGGTTGTCTAGTCTACAAATTGGATCTAGATCTCAGCCTTCAAAGCATTAAAGGCCTATCTATCTACAGCTCCTGCGCATAGCAGGGCCCCACGGCTCAACAGCCTAAACATTAAATTACATTCAAATTCAAAAAATGGAAGACGAGGGTTGCGCCTTTCTTCAGCTTTGAATGTGCGCGCTAACGTGGTTGGCTAGCTGGTTGGATGACATGGAGAGATGCTCCTACATCATACTCCAAATATGCAAAATTAATGAGCTCCTGCTCATGAGCTTCCTCTCTCAGCTTTGGAAACCCTCCTGGATCCCAAACAAATTTCTGGAGTTGTTCATCTGCTCCATCTCCTTGTTGTTGTTGCTTCTGCGCTTTTGCTGCTTCTTTTCCTCTGCTCATATTCTCCCTGCTGGCAGTTTCTACTGACCGGATCATCAACTCTCTGATCATCTCGATCACTTCGTCCAACTGCTCAAATGGTTGGCTCTGTTCATGCAGTCTCCTCAGCTGCAAAACTTTTCTGTGATTGGGCAGATCACTGTGATCTCCCATGCCTTCTTCATCTGCTACCAACTTCACTTGTTGGATGTGCATGCTCTGCACCTTCACCCTTCTCTCCAGGGCTTCCATTTGTTCATACAGATCATCCAAACTAATGTTGTATGCTTCTTCTTCTTATTCTTCTGCAAACTCCCAGGTTGCAGTCTTTTCAGTCTCCTGGCTGAAAATATTGAGCCACTCCTCAGAATTCTCATCTTCTTCTTCTTCTTGGGCAGCTTCAGATACCTGCTCCAATTCTTTTTCCCTGACAGTCTCAGTTGGCTACCTTTCTTCTGCTCCATCATCGACAACACAGAATTTTGCCTCCCCTAGGTTAAGCGGTAGGAATGTTCCAATTCCCCCAATCATTAGAAGATTCTCCCGATCTTCCTCTTCTGTCAGTTGCATCTGTTGATCCAACCCCATCTCTGAGCTCATCTTCTCTGTCAGCTCCTCAGGCTGATCTAAAATCACCTACTCATCCCTGCCCACCTAGCAATATGGGATTTTCCTGCTGCCCTCCTGGCAGTTTGTGAGATCCTACAACGATCTCAATCCATTGCCCACCTGTAAATTGGGAATTTCGTTTCTTCCCTCCTGGCAGTTCTTGAGATCTTCATCCGATCTCCATTCTCTAGCATCCTCACTGAGAATTATCCCAGTCTCTGCTTCACATATCTGAACCATTTCCTTAGGTCCGTCGAGGTTTTTAGTATGCCTCAACCATCCTCTTAACATCTTATGTTGTCTTCTAGCCATCAACTCATTGACTGGCCAATTTACCTTTGTCTTCATGGGCCATTCGTGTACCCATCTTGACCTGGTATTCTAATGCATCCGCAGTTCAATCTCTTCCATTATTTCCCTGATGTAGAAAAGTTGTTTCCCCCTTTCGGTTATGCTCATCAGCTCTGGGCTTTTCCTTCCAGCATATCTATGGCCTTCAGTAGTCATATCGTTGTCCATGTCTGCTCTCCTGGCAAACCTGTTGCTCACTTGCAAGCAATCATTTACAGAGTCTCCAACACTCTGTCTCCTTTTGTCTTCTCCCTCTGCTTGAAATATACAAACAGAGTTCTCACTCTGATACAAACTTGATGATGCTCTACACCCAGGCACCTACCTCAGCAGGTCCCGGGCCTGTCCTCCCGGTCTTAAGGATCGTTCTAATTTCCCTTTCCCAAGCCAAATTAGCTCTTTCGATTCCCGTGGGAATCTCTGTTAAACCCCGATCCACAGGTCCCTCCTTTTGCTTCACGGCCTGAATGCGACCATGAACATTTTTTCCACAGGAAATGCAAACTTCGGGTGTCGGGGTTTCTTAATTCTTGATATCACAAGAACCACTGTTCTCGTGATCTCCCTATCACCGATCTTCTGATATGTCAATGCACCTATTTCTCGGTGACTAACCCTTAGGCATAAGTCTTGGTCCACACGACCACTACACATAAAACCATGGCTCTATTTTCGGGGTTGCACAACCCAAGTGCTCAACCTCTCGTCCACTGGACCCCCAAAAATGTCGATCCACAAAACGTCGATGCGTCGAAATGATTTAATAGCCTTTAGCCCCATGGCTATCTCCTGGTCCATGTGACCACGATTCCATATGACCGTCGTCCTATGTCTTTCGCGATTTTGGGCTTTCAAATGCCGAAACGCATGGACACTTTGTCCTCTGGATTCTTGATCCTCTGAATCCCGATTTCCTGATATGACGTCATCTAGGAAACCCCTTTCGAGATTTCTCGATTCAAATGTTGTGAACATCTTGTCCTCGGGATTTGCGAAAAGCCAAATCCTGATATGTCGATGGACTCTCCCCTTTCGGGATTTTTTTTTTTCGAATTCTTGGATTTCCGCCACGTGTCCTCTTGTGATGGACGGTCCTGTGATGGACGTTCCTCAATTATTTCATGATGGTACAAGGTGTTCCTGAGCATGGACTGTAACAAGGTCTCGGCTCCTTCTCTCCTTCTCTCTCCTAGCTCTATCATTCTACTAACTACTCCAAAATGAGATCAAAATTGATCTTTTACATGAGGGGTCTCTTTGAGCTCTTCCCTCCAATCTACCTACCCTATTCAATTACATTTAATGGGCTATCTAGTCCGCAAATTGGATCTATATCTCAGCCTTCAAAGCATTAAAGGCCTATCTATCTACAGCCCGTGCGCATAGCACGGCCCCATGGCTCAATAGCCTAAACATTAAATTACATTCAAATTCAAAAAATGGAAGACAAGGGCTGCGCCTCTCTTTTGCTTTGAATGTATGCGCTGACGTGGTTGGTTGGCTGGTTGACTGACATGAAGAGCTGCTCCTGCATCACTGACTCTTATGGACGGTTGATTAGCTCATATTGTAGGATATCAAATACCTGTGTCAAGGTTTTCATGGTATCTACAGCTCTCGGCGATGTGTCCGATAGGACATCTGTGTTTTGGCTCGAGCTCTCACTAGCCACTTTAACCATTTTCCATGGAGCCATGATAGTAGTAAACTCGGCACTGTGTTACATATTACAGGAAATGCGCAAAACTTCTTATCTTGCTAAAACTTGCTCTTGTGAAAACACAAATGGAATTTAGAATTCAATATCATTTTCACCTTAAGTGCATCAATTTGTATATACCTTTACTAACAATGTATTCACTTTCCTTAATGAAAAGATTTAGGCGGTGTTCCAAGATCTTATTTGAAATCATTTCCAAAGATCGATTATTAATGCCATTAATGGTTGGTGGTTCGTGATCGGGATATGTGATATGATATTTGAATTTACCCAACTACGATTTAACGAAATATTAACATGAGATAATAGTGTTTATCCCATTAACTAATCACGTTTAACTTTAATTATTTTTCGGCTTTCGGACCTCGAGATATCCGATAATAGCTCGATATATGATTTCCGAGGTTCGAAACCACGAAGTTATTTCTTATTCACTATTTGTATTCAATCCTAAATTAACCTTGTTTAGTGTCTACGGTATGTTGGGAGTTCGGACTTCGTGAATTCAAAATGCGATGTATGTTGAATATCCGAAATCCGAATGTGCGAAGTTATTAATTAATCCTTTAATCGAGATTAGTTTATTTAACCAAGGTTTAATATTTCAGGACTTCCAATTTCGTATATTTAAAAGTTAGATCTCTGTCATTTTTCCGAAGGGCCACTTCCCACGGTGACGTGTTAAATCTTAGGAAGGTATACGTGTATATGGTGACTAGGATCTGTCGAACGCTTTTCGCGTATCGGGATTCTAAAGGTGAGGAATGTTGAAACACCTAAAATACGAAACTTTGAGTCTCTAAAATTCGAAGTATTCTCTAGGGGTTTGACCTTTTAATAATCAGGTGGCTCCAAAGAACTCGAGGAAAAAGGATCGTTCGATTAAATGAAAAACATCATCAATGGTGAGAATCAAGTGCGCTTTATTCTTATTTTAACTGGGAAAGAAAACTATTTAAAGTCTAAAGTTTAGAAATATATATGTGTTCCAACATAGGCTCCATCTAGGGATCACGTCTCCCTGCGAGACGTAGAAGAACAGTAGACCAAGTGCATGTATTGGGTAAATGGATTTATTATTGCATTTATGTCAAACACATTCAGAAAAGGATCATATTGAGAAAAGGAGTTTCGCCTGAACTTAGAAAACCTTTAAAATACATCGAATCGTGACCTTCAGTTAGGCTATTTGAAATTCCTCTTTCTTAAAATTGTGTTCGGATTTTCTTAAGATAATCAAAGTAAATTTAGCAGAAATATCAAGTTTTGATCGATTTCGTTCGCATCAAGGTTAAGTATATGTGTCATATTTTATTAAGGAGATCCCTCGTTGGTTCAGAATGTAAATATTACTGAAAAATAATTAGATGTCAGAGTATATCATGTAAATACGTATGACATCCATATAGATATCATAGACATTGCTTCACTGTCAGCGAGCCTATTCAGTACCCCGGTGAATTTATCTACTTCTCCCATTGAATTTCCTTTCACCACTTAAATTAGTAATTTTTCATTTAAATGTTGAGATGAGAGCAATCATTTAATGAATTTCCTTTCATCATCTCTTTTTTGGACAAAATGGGGGCAATCGATTTTCCGAATTTCCTTTCACCATTTTCCTTGGACTATATGGGGGCAATCATTTCATGAATTTCCTTTCACCATCTGTCTTATATTTTAATACATGAAGTGGGGGAAATCAATATGTATCTAATATACAAGGGATGAGAAATGTTTAATATATTCGAGGAAAAGTTTGTCATAATTTTTTAGTATACTCTGAAATTAATCGTCTTTCAATCTTCAATACTTCTTCACCTATCGAGAAGATTTTAAAAGGGATTTTAAATTTAGGGATCAACCTTGATTGAACTATTCAGTTTAAAACTAGATAAGAGAGTTAAAGTTATTAGGATTAACCTAAACATACTTTCTTCTAGTTAAGTTGAAAGGGATGTATAAATTTTTTCCTAACATTATTTTGAAGACATGTTTCTGAGTTTTCAGAGTTAAGGTGAAGTCTTTTCTCTCTATGAAGACCAGGGAGATGTATTGAGAACCATAGGAAAATAAAATTTAACGATGAGCAGGATAAAACAGAAAGAATATTCAAATGTTTTGTTGTGAACAAGGTCAATCCCACACAAGATTGTTCATTGATTCTCGTATTTTCTTTAAGGTCTTTTTATTCTTATTTTCTTTTTTATAAATTTTATTTCATTATATATATATATATATATATATATATATATACACGAATGAGACTCTTTCCATACTCAGTAAGATCTCCTTGAAAATTTTAATTCGGGTCGGTAGGGTAAAATCTCATACCTCAGATTTTCTTTATATTTTTAATCAAGTAAACCATTTACTTGTCACCTGTTTTGAGAGAAAACCAATGTTTTGAAAAATGGGTGTTGGTTTCTACTAGATCTTTATCTCTCGACCATCAATAAGTATTCTGCCTGAAAATAATCATGTGAAATCGTCAGAAACTTCTGCATAAAAATAAGAGTACAAGTTACTTGTTTTTGTATTTCTATTTTTACAAAATCCACAAACCTGGTCTTATTTACAATGAAAAATAAACTTACCAAAGAAACAAAAAGTTGGCAAACCAAAACATAAAAATCAAACCGGTATATACAATGAGAATTTGGAAATTGATTATTGCATGAAATGTTTCAGGTAACGCCCATTGATATGAGCGCTAAGGATTTTTCTATCGAGGTTCTCTAATAAGAATGAGTTATTTCCCTCGAAATCTACAACCCTGAAAGACCCACACCAGATGTGATCAAACTTTCCATTCTTTCCAGCGTCTTCTTTCCTAGCATCCCATTTCAAAACTAGGTCTTCAGGAAGGAATTCTCTATCTTTATATTTTTTATCAAACATGGCTTTCATATTATCTTGATATTTCTAAAGTTTCTCATCCACCTCAACCCTATTCTGTTGGACTTCGACTAACTGGTTTATTCTTCTGCTAACATCATTTAGTTCTTCCTTCGCATCTTTCCAGAGCTTCATCACAGGAAGAGCTAGATTTATTGGGAGGACCACATCAATACCATACACCATTTGGAAAGGATACATTCCGATCGATTTCTTAGTGCCAATGCGATTTTCCCACAAAGCATATTTCAAATGAACATGCCAGGCTTTCTTGTTTTTAGTCAGCACCTTTTTTATTATAGTGATTAGGATCTTATTTGATGACTTGGCTAATCCATTTCCCTGAGGATAATAGGTTATGGAATTCCCTAGTACAATGTTGTACTTTTGACAAAAACTAACCATCACCATGGATTTTAAATCTTGGGCATTATCCGTGACTATCTTCCAGGGACAGACGAACCTTGATAAAATGTTTTCTTCTAAGAAATTGATCACCGTTGAATTTGAAGCAGTTTGTGTTAGAATGGCCTCTACCCACTTAGTGAAATAGTCTATGGCGGTTAGAATCCATTTATGTTGTGCACTAGAGTTTGTATGAATTTATCCGATAAAATTCAAACCCCATTGTTGAAATGGAGCTTATGTATTGACTGGGATCAAGGGTAGTGCAGGAAGCTTTTGCTTGACTAAGAATAGCTGACAAGAATTACAGGCTCTGACTTTAGTATTCACGTATGTAAATAACTTCGGCCAATAGTATCCAACTCTTAGGATTTTATAGATCGTTTCCCTCCGGGTGTGGTGTCCTCCACACACCCCTTCATGAAATTCATTTATAACATTCTCTGTTTCAAATTCTATCAGGAAACTTAGTAAAAATATCGAGGGATCTTTCCAATACAATTGACTGTCAACGACGCAATATTTTACCGCGTGCAGCTTCAATGTTCTTGCCTTAGAAGGAATCATATCACTTGGGCACTGAAGAGTCCTGAGGTATGAAACTATGTCACCATACCAAGCAGAGGTGGAAATTTTTTCTTGGATCTGGGTCGTAGGTGTTTGATCATCGAATTCTTCTATATCCGGAAGGTCTCTGTAAGATTGCAGATGATTTATCCCAAGTGCTCTGAAATTCGATTCGACTAAGAGCTTAGCTAGATCTTGACCTTTGATGAGTTTAGTTGGTTTTACCTCAAGATCGAATTCTTGAATCTTGGCTAGCCATCGACCTCTTCTTCTGTCACTATCTGGTTGAACCAATATATCTTTAACGGATTTGGTTGGTACGTAGGAAATTATTTTGGAATGCAACACGTAAGTCCTGAAAGCTTTGAGGGATTTCACCATAGCATATGCTTGTTTTTACAATATATCATATTTCAACTCGGCGTCTCTGAGGCTTTTACTAAAAAATGATATAGGTTGCTTGAAACCTTCATCATTCTTCTGTCATAGCATGGTTGCGATAGTATGCTCAAATGAGAATGAAAAGATTAAGAACTCTTTCATGTAGTCTGGGATGGCTAGCACTGGTGCTTCTCCTATTACCTTCTTGATGCGTTCGAAAGATGCTTTAGATTTGGTTTTCCATTTGACCTCGCTGTCCTTTTTCAGCATATATGTAATCAATTTAACAATTTCAGCGAAATTTGGAATAAATTTTCTTAAATAAATTATTTTTCCTAAAAAAGACTGAATTTCCTTTCTGTTTCTAGGAATATTGATTGTATCTATAGCTTCAACCCTTTTTGGATCGATTTTGATTCCTTCCCTAGATACTATATGGCCTAATATTTTATCTTCTTGCATTGCAAAATGGGGTTTCTTAGGGTTGAGTGACAAACCGAATTTTCTGCACTTCTCGAATGTTTGTTTGAGGTGTAACAAGTGCTTTGCATCCGAGTTAGAAAAAACAGTTAAATCATCGAGATATATAACAACAAACTTATCTCTCTCAGCGACAAAGGCTATGTCCATTGCTCATTGAAAGGTGGCCCCTGCGTTCATCAGACCGAATGGCATTTTGTCGTACATGAAAGTACCCCATGGAGTGGTAAATGTGGTTTTCTCTTTGTCATCTTCATGGACCACAATTTGATTGTAACCTGAAAATCCATAAATCATAGACATTCGGTTATCCCCTACCACATTTTCCAGAACGTGATCCATTTTAGGGAGCGGATAATTGTCTTTAAGAGATGATCTGTTTAGGATCCTCAAATCAACGCAAAGTCTGATTTCACCATTCTTTTTCCTGACTGGAACTAAGTTAGCCACCCACTCGGAATACCTGAGTGGAACAATGATATTTTCATCAAGGAGATTTTTTACCTCTCTTTCTATCACAGGCAGGAGTATAGGATTTATCTGTCTGAGTTCCTGCCTAAAAGGTTTGATGCCCGATTTCAAAGGGATTTTATACTCAATGACAATGGTATCGTAAGTTTTTATCTCGTCATAAGACCAAGTGAAGACATATTTGTATTGTTTGAGTAACTCATCATATTTACTTTTCATTTCAGGTGGAAGGTATTTAGATATTTTGATCAGCTTAGGGTTTTCCTTAATGCCTATATCACAATCTTCAACCTCTTCAGGCTGAGGTTGCAAGGTATACTTTAGGGGTATATCGTCCTGATCAAATAATCTTTCTAATGGAATCAGACCCATAGGAATTTGATTTTTTTAAAGCACCAACATGCGGTGGTTAGCGATCTTATCCTGGAACTTCTGGGGATCTTCATCTTCATGCATGATCCAAGTAGGGTCATTCTGATTTTCCTGATCAATGTGTGTTTCAGAAAATTCATCCACCATTTCTAGAAATTGCTTGATATGCTCATCGTCTTCAAAGACCTTCTAGTGTTGAACATTATTTGGTATTGAAGGCATGTGCCTCATCTCTATGTGATACTTTAGTTTCAAGATAGTAGGTGCCATAAAAGTAGCGGTCGCTTTCACTAGGGAGTCAGCTTGTTGATTTTCTACCCTGGGAATATGGTGGATATTAAACGATGAGAAAACATTTTCTATCAAATCCAAGGCACAGTTCTTGTACGACCTTATCCTTTGATCCTTGGCTTGATATTATTGTCTTATCTATTTTACAATTAGTTCTCCATCACCGTAGACTATTAAATTTTCAATTTTCAACTTCCTGGCAGCTTCTAATCCTAAGACCATAGCTTCATACTCGCATACGGTATTGGTATACTCAATGTCCCATTGAAATCTATATGAGAAAGGAATAATGAATTCATCTCTGGGTGCCACAAATAACACTCCGGCTCCTGCTCCTTCCCAGGACGAAGCACCATCAAAAAACATTTTCCAAACTCCTACATTGCTTACATTTTTTTTTTCTATTTTTTTGTTTTATTCTTCTATACAACTTTCTTCTATACATTCATCGAAACCATCATCAATTGATGATATATAGTTTCCTAAATATTGATCGGTGACATATATCGGGTAATTATTTGGGTTATGTGGGTCACTTATAGTATATGCCAATATTGTCTCTTTGTATAAATAGGTGACCTGTCCGCCGAAGATTGGGATCGTAGCATACAACTTGTCCAGTTGAAGTGATCCTCTAAGTTTAGCGCCCCAAGACCTAGATAAAAACATGTCATACTTTGCAGGGACATCAACAATGACTACATCCATAAGAATACTCTTCACATGGATCTGTGCAAGATTAACCACCAAATATTTTATCATACCAAGACAATTAACTTTTCTTAAACAAAAATAATACAGATCTCGATATGGCCTAGTAACCTCAAGGCCCACCTTTTTCATAATAACTTTTGGCATTAAGTTGTGGGAGGCTCCAAAATCCAACATACAGTTATGGAGTAGGTGATCATGCACAGACAACTTAATATAAAAAGGAGCAACAAGGTCTTTAGCATTTTTTATATGCGGAGAAAACATTATAGTGGGTCTATGATCTTCTAAATTAATAGCATCTGCATGACTTTTAGCATCTGATAAATTTATCATCTTGGCAATTTGTTTTCTATACATCAGATTTTTTGCCATTTCAACCAGAGGTACAAGAATTTTGATTTTATTAATTTCGCTTTCCAAATTAAAACTTTCGATTGTCTTTTCAGCTTCTCTGGTTGGTATTTTTGTTTCTCTTTTTTCTGGCATGTTAGTCTGTGTTTCTTTTGTTTCGGTTGTCTTTGTTTTGGCAGATTTCATTTCAACTGCTTTTGTTTTGGCAGCTTGCGTTTCAATGGATGGTTGAGCTGCCTCATTCATTTTACTTCTCGACAAGCAATTCTTAGGTGGAACAGTTGTATAATTTTTATCTCTAGGCCTTAAATGATATTTATGTTGAAGCTCAACCATTATAGAGTCAATGATTCCTTGATAATCAGACTCTCCCATATTATTTATGCTTTCCTCATTTCTGAATAGAGGTTCTTGGTCTAAATATATTTCAT
Organism: Picea sitchensis; assembly: GCA_010110895.2. Lineage (NCBI taxonomy): Eukaryota > Viridiplantae > Streptophyta > Pinopsida > Pinales > Pinaceae > Picea > Picea sitchensis. The sequence continues at coordinate 134,339 of SNQJ01S0002954.1, read as the reverse complement.
AATCTTGTTTGGTTAGGTGAGGTTCTCACTCGTCATCACTGAGATTTTTTATATCTTCATCTAACCCTTCATAGTCTTGCATGTCATCACTTTGCATGAAGTTTTATGTTTTAAAAGTGGTTTTGATTTTCTAATCCTCATTTTTTACTGGTCTCTGTTGGATCTGGGGATTGGGATTCCTTTTGAAATATCTCCTAGAAAAAGGACCAAGTTTATCTTGGTCCAATTCCATTCTGGAGATTTTGTTTGATAACTCTTTGATTATCTTAGCCATTTCGTCCATTTTTTCCTCCGAGGACCTCCGAGATCCGGAAGTTCCAGCTTGTTCCCTGAAGCATTTAGTTTCTTTGGTTCAAGTCTTGACCTTTTCTTTTAGTTTACCAGATTCCATCAGGTTCGTCTTGATTTCAATGGCGTCGTCTTGCATTCTTGTGAGATTAGCAGATCTCTTTTCCCTCAAAAGTAGGGAAAATTAAGTCTTGAAAGCCCCTGCGAAAGTCACCTTAGTTGTGGGCTATGAAGGTTTGACTTCTGCTGGGATCTTATGATAGAGTTTATTAAACCTCTGGGTGAATTCTAGGACTGACTTGGAAGTCTTTTTCCTCAGAGCCCCAAACTTTGTCAGATAATACAAGTGATCTTTCTTTTCTCCCCGCTCCCTTAAAAAGGCGTTTTCTAGCACATCATAAGACGTTGTAGAACCTATCGGGAGCCCTCGAAACTAGAGTCTTGTTGGTTGTGGAGCCAAATTATGTTCCTGATTCAGAGGTCCTTGCTTTCAACCATTTTTATACCCCATGAAGACTTTACACCCCAGAAGTATGTACACTCTTCCATGTGGGGGAGTGTAGAGGGGGGGTACCCCCTCTGAGGGGTATGGGGGGCCTATCTCTCCGGCAGGGGGGTTCGGGGGCAAAGCCCTCGAAGGAAAAATTTCCTTGTAAATGTATATTGTAATTTCATTGTAAATCTGGACCGTTCATTATAAGGTTGCATATCTAACGGTAGAAATTATGTTAGGGTTTTTTTCCCTAGAAGGCAACCCTCTATTATGAGGGAAATGTATTATGGCTATGCATTATGGCGAGTATTGTATTCTGAGAGAGGAGACTATGAGAAAAAGAAAAGGAAGTTACACCGAGTTTTGTTGTAGGTTGTATCCCTTCATTTGTTGGATAATAATAAAGGAAGGACCTGGAAATTTCTCTAGTGGACGTAGCCCACACTGGGTGAACCACGTAAATCTGTGTCTCTATTGTATTGTGTATCTTCTATGTTTTGTTTCTGCATTTGTTTTATTTTATTGTTCTGCGGTCCTGTTTTTCTAACAAGTCTTACTTGACCTTCAAACTTTTGCACCAGAAGTCTTGAGTAAACATCCTCATGCTCAATGCCGAGGATATCAACGAATTGGTCAAAAACGTTTATGTACTCTGTGGAAATTAAATCTCCCTCTCTCATGAATTTCGGTAAGTTATTCATATAATTTTATGGTAAATCATGAAGGACAGGGGGAAGGACTAAAGGAGCATATTTAGCTGCCACTTTGGCAAAAATACTAGGGGGTGGAGGTGGTGGTCCTTGACCGCCTCCTCCTGCACTGCCTCTGGTTCCACCTCCTCCAACAGCAGCCATTTGATGTCGAGGGGATGAACTTTGGGAGTTAAAGAGATGGTTTTTGTAAACTGCTAGGGACCCTTCTACTACCTCAGGATGAGGTAAAGGAGGTTCTGGAAACTAACCATTAGGAGACAAAAAATATGAAAAGGGGGGGAAAGGGAAATGAGGATTGGGTTCTTCGGATTTACAGAATATATAAATAGGAGAACCAACAGGAGTTGAATCAGGCTATGAGATATAGTCCTCAGAGTTTCGGGGAACTAAAACCTTAACTTCAGGGACTAGCGGAATATCAATAAAAGCGGGTATCGAAAGGGATATTTTACCTTTATTAGTAAAGGGGGAAGTCGAATCAGTCTCGACTTTTATCTCAGGTAAAACCAGCTTGGGATTTATGGTTTTAGCTGCAAGCTTCTCAGTTGATGTATCTCTGAAGTGGCTTTGTGTGTAACCTTCTTGTGAGATTTATTGTTCAAATGGAACCTTAGCATTAGTTTGCATAGTTTTGGGTTGGTAAACCTTACTTGTAGATGCAGCAGTCTGCTTGAGGTATCCCCTTGGTTTTAATAGATTTTCGAGATCGGATATAGGCGTAGTCTATTGATCGTTTGGGTTCTTCCTAGTATTCTTTCTACCGAATGGCAGTTTATCTATAATGGAGTCGTCAAGTGAAAGATAAAATTTAGCCTTATAAATGTACTCAATCTTTGTTCACTATCAAAGAGAGAAACTTACCATGTCATTCTCCCAGGGAAAACTAACTTCATTTCCCCATTCCCAACAATGACGACAAAAATATGGTGTTCCTGAGATTACTCTTAAGGCTCGAAGGGTAATGTCAAGGCATCATGAATATAAAAGAAAGTTTTTGAAAGGTGCTTTTTCTTCCTTTAGTTATATGAGAATTAATCCTCAAATGAAAATAATGACAGAATGGGACAGAGGTTGTAATTTATCGTCTGAGTCGATTTATAGAATCGAGTGATATGAGGGAAACTTACAAAATTGTTAAACAAAATGAGGCATCAACGCGAGATGAATCTTACCTTGTTCACAATGGAAGAAAATAAAGAATGCACCATTGAAAGGATATGAGATACAGTAATCCAAGTAGCTCACAGCTCTTGTATTTACTTATAGCAAATACAGAGGACAAACGGTTTGCTTATCAAACAACCGATAAAATGTGACCACAATAGCAGTAGTACTAAATTGCAACCACTCACTTATAAAGGAATGACATAATTAAACTAGAAATATGAAATACATGAGAAAAACATAACTCAAACTACACAAAAATTGGAATCGTCGTCTACACTTGTATTAATTCTCACAAAATGAGAGCTTTTCCTATTACATCCGGCAAGAAGCAGCACGTGTTAAATTTTCAAACTATGTATTTATACAAAAATGATCTCAACCCTAAGCGGTTTGAGTTATCATAATTCAAAAATAGTAAATATTACAATATGTAAAATTTTAAGAGTTTCATTCGCATTTTCTCTATCTCTTTGTCTGTTGGCAAAGACGTTTCTTCTTCTTTTCCTCCAGCTCAGAAATAGCTAGCCTTTAATCATGACCTGTGTAAATGGTATGTTGTCTCATTTGTTTCCAGACGTGTTGGCTTTCCCTTTCCTGACACACTGAACACATCTGCCTACGAACTACAACATTATCCTGGAAGGCTCTTTAGTGTCATTATCCTTGAAAGTATATAACTTATTTTCTATGTGAGGCAGCCTATATTCCATCCTTCTAGCCTCTAAAGATATAGTCTGTAGTTGTAGACTAGCATTGACTATCCACTTATTAATCTGGATAATGTCAATTCATTTCAATTGCAGGATTTCGGCCTGGGATTCTTCCATGCTTGTCTTGGAATCAAGTTGATTCTTCGCTAGATCAATTTCCCCAGGGCTTCAAAGATAGTATCTCTTTCAATGTATAGTGAATCTTTGTCGAGTGAGGAACATGCTTCTTCACAATCTTTCTTCACTTCCCAGGCTATCCTTTTACTTTCAACTAAATTGGCCTCCCAGGTTTTCAGTATTATATCACCTCAATTTTTCTCCAAAACAGACAATCTAGAGACCTTAGCTACTTCATCTTTTGTTGATGACAGAAATGCCTCCTGGAAAGTATCTCGAGATACAATGGCCTCTCTCTCTCTTTTAAGTAAATTTTATTTAAAGAATGGTCTATCATCCGATAATGGCTTTGGACAGCTTTTATTTTAGTAAAAAGGATTTGTTGTGTTGATTCTATCTTCTCGTGCACCTCCAATGCCTGTGCTTGGAAAAATGCCATATCCATTGTTGTGTTCTCAGACAATTTTATCTTAGCCCGTAGTTGTTCGACCAACTCTCCCTGTTGAATGGCTAGTTCTCTACTTACCTCTGCATTTTTATGCATTTCATCAAGATTGATTTTGAGTTGTTCAATTTATTGTCTGTCACAGGCTCTAATCTACTCAAAACCCCTATTCTTCTCATTTCTTACACTCTGTTCCATTGTCTTCATTTGGTGTTGAAATTGTCTTACCAGTAAGTCCTTTTGCTTCAATTGTTCTTTCATATTCCTAACTGAATATTTATTTGTTGTGGAAAAATATCCCAATGAGCCTTCCACTTCCATAGCAAATTTTGCCTCCTCTAAGGCATGTCCATCACATAGAACTATGTGCCTCTTGAAAGTTGCACCCTCCTTTTGGTGTGTTTATCTTTTTACTATATCCCTCCTCTTCTTGTTGAAGAAGAAGTTGGAAGGGGGCATATCTTCGACCAAAATAGGAGTAAGATCTTCTATAAACAATACTTCAGCATTTGGGTTACCCTGACTGGTCTGTAAAGGGGTCAAAGACATAATAGGGTCACCTATTTGGGTGGTCTATGGTTGCCCTGATGTATTAGTAGTTGGATTTTCTGGTGTAGACAGCGATGCATCATGTCCCCTTTTGATAAAAAATTCAACTTGAGTTTTTGTTTGATCATCAGGTTGATTTGATGGTGCAGTATTTTATTTCTGTGTCAAAACCTATGTTTTCACCAAATTTTCCTGAATCTCTTGTCCACTAGAACTTCCTATTTCTAAATTATGGGTCCCAACTTCTTGTGTGGTTGGAGATGTCGAGACTTCTCCCTGTAAGACTTTTGGCAGACTATTTCTTCGGTGTCTCTGAAAATTATAGAACTAGGCTAATTTATCTGGAGCCAGAGTCTGGACTCGGCTCAACACTTCCTGATAAGATCTTTCTCCTCGGAATATTTCATCTTGTGGGGAATCCTCATGCTCGTACATCTTTAGATTGTAAAGAGCCATGTGATTTCCCACTATCTTTTGGGGATAATGTTTCTTGAATTCAATGTTTACAAGCTTAATGTCCTTTAGGGCCTCAGCCTCTACCTTTGAGTGGCCAAAATCTGACAGTGAGAAAGTACCAACCTGCAAAGGAAAGGTGAGACACACTTTTTTTTGCGCTGCATTTAGCTCTTTACTGATTCCTCCTAGCATTGTTTGATTTGCTACTTATCGGCACACCAATCGATCTGGTAGAAACAATGGTAAGTCATGCGGAGGAATGGAACATCCAAAAACCCTGATGTAAGAGAAGTATTCCTCAATGTACCAATCCGCTATTTTTCCCAGGTTGGCCGCTATATGGTCTGAAATCCTGGGAGGTGGGAAACCGTATATAGCGATATGCATTGGCACCACCACATAGTTGCAAATTTCATAGAATAAATCATTTACTTTATCCTCCCACAACTTGGAATGATAGAATTGTATTGGTCCAGTGTTGTTCGGAGTCCATCTCCAGCCCATCAAAGGAAATGGCATCCATAAGGTATGCCGACTAATAAAATGGGGCAGGTCGTCCTTTCGCTTTCAATGACTGATATTTTGTGATTTCCTTGGCCAAACTGTCTGGTAATATCTTGGCCCAATTGAAAGAAAAACCCTATGCAAGTTCATGCATGATTGGTACCCATGATAACAAGAAGTGAGCAAAGTTTTCTTTCCCAAAAATTCTACATAGCATCATGGCCACATAAATCATATGAGCGTTTAATGATGTAGTGGCATATATTCCATGGGTGTCTACTCTAAATTCACAGGTCGTGCCCACTAGTTCTTGATCAAGTCGGGGTAATTCTTTACACCTTGTGCGCACTCTTCTTCATCAAACTCTTTTAAGAAAGTGTCATTATAACTGTGTTTGAATGTTGGGGATAGTTTGTACATCGCCTGTATATGTTCTGGTTTGAAAGATCCAACCGCAACCTTTTGTGAATTGTGGATGGTCCCGGTCAAGACGTCGATGTTTTCCAGGGACCAGCCTATCATGTCATTATACAGCATGAGCCTCAGTCATGTGGCTATTTTATACAACTCCGATTGGGCTATGTATTTGAGCTTTGTTGCCTGAGTTTTGGTCCCCTCATAGTCCGACTGTTATGGATAGTTGATTAGCTCATATTGTAGGATATCAAATACCTGCGTCCAAGTTTTCACGGTATCTACAACTCTCGATGATGTGTCCGAGAGGACATCTGTGTTTTGGCTCAAGCTCTCACTAGCCGCTTTAACCATTTTCCGTAGAGCCATGATAGTAGTAAACTCAGCACTGTGTTAACTGTTACAGGAAATGTGCAAAACTTCTTATCTTGCTAAAGCTTGCTCTTGTGAAAACACAAATTGAATTCATAATTCAATATCCTTTTCACCTTAAGTGCATCAATTTGTGTATACCTTTACTGACAATGTATTTACTTTCCTTAATGAAAAGATTTAGGCAGTGTTCCAAGATCTTATTTGAAATCATTTCCAAATATCGATTATTAATGCCAGTAATGGTTGGTTGTTCATGATCGGGATATGTGAAATAATATTTAAATTTACCCGACTATGATTTAACGAAAGATTAACACGAGATAATAGTGTTTATCCCATTAACTAATCATGTTTAACCTTAATTCTTTTCAAGATTTTGGACCTCGGGATATCCGATAATAGCTCGATATATGATTTCTGAGGTTCGAAACCATGAAGTGATTAATTATTCGCTAATTGTCTTCAATCCTAAATTAACCTTGTTTAGTGTCTATGGTATTTCAGGAGTTCGAACTTCGTGAATTCAGAATGCGATGTATGTTGAATATCCGAACTCTGAATGTGCGAAGTTATTAATTAATCCTTTAATCAAGATTAGTTTATTTAACCAAGGTTTAATATTTCAGGACTTCGCATTTCATAGATTTACAAGTTATATCTCTGTCATTTTCCTGAAGGGCCACTTCCTGCAGTGACGTGTTAAATCTTAGGAAGGTATACGTGTATATGGTGACTAGGATCTGTCGAACGCTTTTCATGTATCGGGATTTTGAAGGTTAGGCATGTTGAAACGCTTGAAGTATGAAACTCTGAGTCTCGAAACTCTGAAGTATTCTCTAGGGGTTTGACCTTTTAATAATCAGGTGGCTCCAAAGAAATCAAGGAAAAAGGATTGTTCGATCAAATGAAAAACTTCGTCAATATTGAGAATCAAGCTCGCTTTATGCTTATTTTAACTGGGAAAGAAAACTATTTAAAGTCTAAAGTTTAGAAATATATATGTGTTCCAACAGTAGGCATGATACCAGATTCAGGATGGAGTTGGGAGACCGACTCTCTGCACTTTTGACTAAGGTGGGAGTTCTCCCTTCCCTGATGCGAGACATCAGGGAAGATCCTACGCTCTTGGATATTTTGAGGGAGATTTTGTGTGATTGTATTCCTCTTATGTGTCATATTGTCAGAGTTATCAAGATACTAGCAGTGAGGAGGGCTCTCGATGATAGACAGACCTCTTCTTCCAGTACATATTGTTCATCTAGTACCCCATATATTGATGAGGGTGGTCGTGATCATCCTTCTCCACATCCTGCTCATCCTCCTTCACCTCACCCAGATCATGAGGAGGTAGTACATATTCCTCATCCTTGTCTTTCACCTCACCTAAATGAGCATGTCATACATATTCCTCATCCTCCTCTTTCACCTCACCTAAATGAGCATGTCATACCTATTTCTCATCCTCCTCTTTTAGTGTGAATAGTTATTGTGTAGAAATTTGACAAATGATAAGTCACTTACTATTTATCAAGTTCCTTTTTCCATTTGTTTGGATAATCTCCCATTCTCTTTTGTCTTCATCCCTTTCTTCATACCAAATCACTACCCCTGTTTTTTTTTCAATCTGCTTCATGTAATCACTGGCATAATAGAAAGACTCATATGATATGTACCCCTCTGCCATAGACCCCTTGGGTTTTTCCCTTTAGAAAACAAATCCTTTCAATTTATTCATGAACCTCTCTAAAAAAAACATCCAATGATAGGAGACCACCCCAAATAATTCAAACTCATATACTAGGTGAATTAGAAGATGAACCTGCAAGTCCATGAAACTTAGCGATAGTTCCTTCTCAAACATACAAACAATATCAACTATCTCTTGATGCCACCATGGAATGTTATCCATATGAATCTCCTTTTATGTGATCCAAAGTACAAATGCAGATAATTTGGATATGGCATGTCTTAGGTCATGGGGGAATTCATGGTTCACACACCCACGCATGAGCAAAGGATAATGACACTACAAAGTAAACACATAAAAAATTAATTATGTTTTATCCCATGGCATAAAAATAAAATTACAAATAATAAAATTATATTTTTGACATACGTTGTACCTTTAGAAGGTTCAAATGGTCATGTTATTTCAACCCCGACAAATGGTCTTGAAACATAATGAAGTAAAATAGTAGGGAAGAACCATATAAATAAGTCACCTTCACACCCAATATAACTTCCTTTTACAAAGAAAGATCTTCTTTCTTCAAAATCCATGGGACATCACCTCCTTTGAAATACCAAGAGGGACAAACCTCTCCTCTATTTTCTTGTCTTGGTCAATGTTTCTTTCTAGTTTTTGAAGAAATATCTATCCTCACAACCAATGTGTCACTTTATTTTGATGATATGTGCCTCCATAAAGAAGATGAAACACTTTTAAATATATGCATGGGATCTAATAAGTGGGAAATCTTAAGATGCTCCCAATAGGGGAGCTCATAAAAGATAGATTCCATTTTCATCCAATGGAAAATTTCTCAACATAGGTGTCAAAGAATAGTGGATCATTGTTACAGGAAAATCCCCCTATGGACAGGTGGATTCCCTCTTGAACCATAAATCTCTAAGATCAAGACAGAAAGGTTCTAACTTTGGTCACTGACATCCCTTTAAACCTAGCTAAACTAATCTAAAGAGAAGAGGAAGAAGATGTACCTTTTTACAATGTTTGTCCTCGCCCAGTTCCAAGTTGAGCTCCGATACACAAGCTCTTCAACAGGTCCTGCAAAAAAATCAAAGACAAAGTATGCTTCCTATTCTACTATGATTAGTCTGAAACTAAATCTATCCATTAAATACAAGTTCATGTAGGCATACACAATCTTGAAGGAAACAGGTCAAGGACATGTATTAATGAGAACTCGATAGCAATACTTACAAACCTTTGATGAAATTGCAGTAGCCTCACCAAGCTCTCCTTGTCTAACCCCTTACTCAAATGATCCACAAACAAAATGACTTATGCTTCACTAATTATCTCCCTTATGAGATCATAAGTTTGATGCCTTCAATGTCTTCAATACCACTTCTCCTGAGATCATAAGTTTGGTATCTCTAAAACTCTATAATTTCACCATGAGAAGGCCTCCTTATATAAGCTTGGAGAGACCCAACCACCTTAGAGATTCTTCGGATATGTTGAGGATCCTTCTCCATCAGTTGTGGATCTTCCCTAAGATCCAGCCTTGACCTCAGATTGAATACAACCAACCCCAGAGATGAGGGGGATTTTTCCCTAATTTTCCTCAACAACCCAAGATTTCCTCAAACATCCTAGCGCTCCCCCATAATGGGGCACATAGTGTTGCAACGCTCCCCCCAAGGAGGGAAAGGAGCACTGGCACTCCCTGACAGTGGGTAGGGGAGCGCTGCCCAAAATTTCCTCAAAAAAGCCCAATGCTCCCCCAGAATGGTGCACAGAGTGTTAGAACGCTCCCCCAAAGAAGGTCAAGGAGTGTTGGCACTCCCTGACAGTGGGTAGGGGAGCGTTGGCCTTCAAAAATCATTTTTAAGTGGCTTTTTCCATGGCAAAAGCTTTGTACTCTTCATCAAATGATTTCTTCTTCTTTAACCAATCTCTGAGGGTGTATTTGAAGTGTCCTTGTGATGTCGTTCGAGACACGACATACGCAAGATGACTGTATGATGTCTGCGACACTTATGGATAAAATGAGACACTTGTAATGCTTGTAATGACGACAATAGGTCATCATTGAAATGAGTAATTTTGATGTGTAACAGATTGTCCCCCAAAGTGCGAAGTTAGAAGACGTGATGACCGAAGTACTTTGTAGAATTTTTTGAGCAAGGGTATGGACTCGAAGAACCTGATAGAAGTTTCACACAACCATCAAACAAATATAATGATATGTTTCAAACCCAAGGCAGGCATACCTATGCTTGGGTGATAAAGACTTGCAAGGTATGGCCTTATGATACTATGGTACTTATGATATTGTGGTACTTTTATTTCAGCATTTATACTGAGAAACTTCGGGACGAAGTTTAGACCAAGAGGGGGTGTATGTAACATCCCGCTCTGGCGCACTGAGAAAACCTATTATTTGAGGACACTTGCTCGCAAGTGATCTGGATTTTTATGATGATAAAACTTTTATCCTTCATTATGATGCGTTAAGATAGATGACAGGATGTTTTTACTACTTTGATGTAGACAGGTGTTGCTGACTCAGTTTCATTGAGTGTGCAGGGTTTCGGACCTTGAGGATGCAGAGGCATCGGTGGAACCCCCTTGGACTCCGGATT
>SNQJ01S0002954.1:109145-123766 GCA_010110895.2 Picea sitchensis | reverse complement strand
GTTGATGGAAGTATTGAGAAATATAAAGCAAGATGTGTCGCTCGTGGCTTTTCCTAGAAGGAAGGCATTGACTATGAAGAGACATTCGCTCCTGTGGCCAGATACACTTCGATCAGAACCATTATAGCTCTTGCTGCCAAGATGAAATGGAAGTTGCACCAGATGGACATGAAGATAGCTTTCCTGAATGGTGTTATCGAAGAGGAAGTGTATACAAAGCAACCCCAAGGATTTGAGGTTGAATACAGGAAGTCTCATGTCTTCCGATTGAAGAAAGATTTATACGGATTGAAGCAATCTCCTAGAGCTTGGTATGGCCATATAGATAGTTTCTTGACGAGCTTAGGCTTTACCAAGAGCAAAGCAGACTCAAATATCTACTTCAAAATTATGGATAATGAACCAGTAATATTACTACTGTATGTGGATGACTTATTCTTAACTAGAGAAGAAAATCTCATTGTTTAATGTAAGAAGAGACTTGCCGCAGAATTTGAAATGAAATACCTTGGTCTAATGCATTACTTCTTAGGCCTTGAGGTATGGTAGAGTCCAGAAAGAATCTTCCTTAACCAAGGGAAGTACACGGTCGAAATCTTAAAGATATTCGACATGCTAGAATGCAAGCCCATGAATCAACCCATGGAAGCGAAGTTGAAGCTGTTGGTCGATACTTTGTCAGATTTGATAGATGCCACACTGTACAGATAGATTATTGGATCGTTGATGTACATGATGAACACCAGACCAGACATCTATTTTGCAGTGAACACCTTGAGTTAGTTTCTGGTAGAGCCCATACGTGTTCACCTAGTGGCTGCAAAACATGTGATGAGGTACCTTAATGGTACAATGGATTATGGTCTCAGCTATGATGGAGATCATGACTTCACATTGAGTGGATATACTGATGCAGATTGGGCAGGAAGCGTTGCTGACAGAATAAGCACTTCTAGATGTTGTTTTAGTTTGGAATCAGCCATGATCTTGTGGCAAAGTAGGAAGCAATCCAGTATTTCTCTCAGGACAGCGGAAGCAGAGTACATTGCCACATGTTTTGCTAGTTGCAAAGCTATATGGCTTCAAAAGTTGTTGACTGGCCTATTTGAATTGGAGATGAGAGAAACCATGATTCTATGTGACAGCCAGAGCTGCATAAAGATAACAGAGAATCATGTATTCCACGACAGGTCGAAGCACATAGAAATCCGCTATCATTTTATCCGCGACATGGTACAGAGAAGAGCCTTGAAGCTCCAGTGCATTAGCATGGATGAACAGGTTGTTGACGTGTTGACAAAACCTCTATCTCATGTAAAGTTTGAACACTTTCGAGATAATCTTGGTATAGTCCGAAAGGACCCTCCCTGAAAGGGGGAGTATATATATTTGTTCCTTGCTTCTGACCTCGTTGTTAGACGTAAAGCAAGATGAGTCATTGCTTCTGACCTCTCTATTAGATGTAAAGCATGACGTTGTGTGTTCCTTGCTTTTGACCTCATTGTTAGACGTAAAGCAAGATGAGTCATTGATTCTGACCTCGTTGTTAGACGTAAAGCATGGCGTTGTTTGTTCCTTGCTTCTGACCTAGTTGTTAGACGTAAAGCAAGATGATTCCTCGCTTCTGACCTCATTGTTAGACGTAAAGCGAGATGTTTATGTGTTCCTTTCTTCTGACCTAGTTGTTAGACATAAAGCAAGATGATTCCTCACTTCTGACCTTGTTGTTAGACGTAAAGCGAGATGATGTGTGATTCCTTGCTTCTGACCTAGTTGTTAGACGTAAAGTAAGATGATTCCTCGCTTTTGACCTTGTTGTTAGACGTAAAGCGAGATGATGATGTGTTCCTTGCTTCTGACCTAATTTTTAGACGTAAAGCAAGATGATTCCTTTCTTCTGACCTTGTTGTTAGACGTAAAGAAAGATGTGGCTGACACTGAGCTACCAGCTTATCAGTTGTGACATTGAGCCAGTGTAGTACTGTGATGTGCCAACCTAGTGTTGTGATGAGGTATCATTTTTATTGATACATATTGATGCAGATGATGATGGAATTCTTTCGAGAATGATGATGTTGTTGATGAAGAAAACTTTCGATGACTTGTAAATGTGCTAGCCAATGTTTCAAGATGATATTGACGATACTGTCCTCCTGATGCCACTGATGATGCAAACCTTTCTCGCCTGATGTTGTTGAAGAAGACCCTTCTTGTTAAGGGGGAGTGTTGAAATAATGTAACTGCGAAGAGTATTCTTATTATTATTGTTATTTTATTCATTGTATTAATCCCCATTGTGGATTAATCGTGTTGGTAATTGTATTAGAACCAAATCCCCTTTTGCGGATTGGTCATCGGACAATTGTAATAGGCAGAATAAGAAGTCAGCCCCAGCAGTTATTATTGAGACCCAGAATTAAATTAAAGGTGGGTTTACCCACCCAGAGTGAGAGGTCGGCCCTGCCAATGAAGACCTTTCACACGTGTCAGTCTTGTATATATAGGGAGGCTAGCGCCTCACTTTATCACACAACTCACTTGCTCATTCTCTTATGAGGCAAGCTGCAATTACCAGTTGGAGAGAGAGAGAGAAGAGTGGCTCATCTTTTGGGGAGAACTATATGTATTGGTTTGAGTTATCTCTTGAACATTGTATTGGCAATTTATGATAAGGAAGTTTTTTCTAGGTTTTCTTCCCCTAGAGGGTTTCCCAGGATGAATGTTGTGTCTCTTGTGAATGTGTATTTCTCAGTGATCTTGTTCTTATGTTTCTCTTATCTATTGAAATGCAAAGAACTATAATAAAGGCATAAACATTAACAAAAAGGTTGGTATGAGTATAGTCTAACTACGGAAAGCAGCTATCTAGGGCTAATCTACTCAAGCAAACACATATCTAATGAACAAACCCTACTAATCAAATTGAAACTAGGTAACCTAAGTAATTTTGGGCCAAGGACTGATGGATAGTTCCTAAGAAAGCGAATGAAAACTCTATGTAAAGAAAACTAGTTCATGACAGTAAACAAAGGTAAACTACTAAGCATATTAAGCAAATGATGAAACCAAACTACCTTTAACTTGCCAACCTACATTCAATGAGCAACTACCCTATGAAAGAAATTAAATAAGCAAGTAAGAAAAAGCACCTATCTAACCTATTAAAGCAAATAGACAAGTAAGAAAAGACACCTAACTAACCTACTAAAGAAAAAGACAAGTAAGAAAAGACAACTATCTATCCTACTAAAGCAAAGGGACAAGTAAGCAAAGACTTCTCATTGAACAACTACCTAGCCTAAGAGGCAAGTGAACTAAATGCCTAATGCAAAACTATTTCTAATGCGTGAAAGGAAATCTAAATGCTCAATGCAATGCATGAAAGGAAATCTATTCTATTGAAAGCAAGAAAGACTACCAACTAAACTTATGAAAACAAGAAACTATCTCTTCTAACTTATGAAAGCAAGAAACTAACTTTAACCTATGAAACACTCAAATGTAATGCTGGTGGTTGTGTGAATGCCTTCAATGGTGACAGATGATAACTCAATGACACTTGACAACAAAGGACAATTCTAATTGTATAAGCTCAATACTAATTTCAATGGCAAAATGAAAGGTGTGAAGTAAACAATCCAATGAAAACTTAGCCATGATAAAAGTAATGTTAAATACCCTGCATATTCATGTATAAACCATCAACATCATAATGAGATCATCATTATCTAACTAAGAAATGTAATTGCATCTTAATCTATGAAAGGAAATTGTGTGAAAGGAAACTATACTATGTCTAGTTTAATCATTCAAGCTATGATAAGAAAATGACTGAAAACAGAAATTAAAAACATGATATTAAAAAGTGAATTGACAATTACATTTAACCAATAACTAAGCAAGTGAAATCTATCTAAAATTGAAGTAAGCAAGATATGATTCAAAAACTGGAAAAAAATCTATCCATCCATCAATCTTTGTCAAAAGAAACTCAGATTAAAACTATGCTATGTTCTAATTAAAAATATGTTCTAAGCTTGACTGTAAAAATATAAAAGAAAGCACAATTTATCATCTAACTACATGTGGGATTAGTATAATGAGAGAGACTTTTTAATTGCACACGGAATTAGTAAAGAGACTTAGAGTTAGTATGGAGACTTAGAGACTTGCAAGCCTTTTCTAATCTACAAAATTAACACATACTAACACATATCATCATCTAACCTGCAAAAGAGAAGTAAAACAGTAAGCTACAGCAAACTAGTTAGCACAATAAAAATATACATGTACAGAAAATAAAAAGAGAGCAGTTTGAATTAGGAAATGAAAAATAAACATGAAGACAGTTACCAGATTGTTGGTGGGCCCCCCAGCAAGTCGTGGTCACTCTCTAAAAGCACACCACGACCTCAACAGGCCAAATTCACCATAAAAATCCAAAAACGCAGTTTTGGCACTATTCTAGCAATGTAAAACAAGAAACAGAGCAAAATCGTTTTTCTGGCAATTTTGATGCTTATGCTACTTGGTTAACAATCTAATGATCATCCTATTGGTATTTATAAGCTTACAACCCAGGTGGTCGACCACAGGAGGGTCGAAGCACCTCTAAATTCGGCAAATTACATTAAATGCATCCATAACTAACAAAATGGAGGAACCCAATAAGCGCCCTCTTTGGAAAACTGAAATCAAGTTGTCTTGGGCTTAGTAGCTAGAGGGGACGATGACAAAGAAAACCCATGTGCTCGATTTGTCCACCACTGGCCACCAATACCATAACCGCCAACTTGCCTTGCATTTTTGTGCAATACTGGGTACCAGATCAAGTACCGGAACAAGTGTTGGATCAAGTGCCGGAACAAGTGTCGGACCAAGAAACATGGTGCGTTTTGCTCTGTAACAGCATAAAAACATGAATTAACTCTTGGAAACCATAAAGAATGATAAATTAAACTTGATTGAATCACAAAACACGAATTATACGTACCTCATGTCGATTGTATCATTTTACCATAAAATTCTTCAAAAAACTCCTTTGAAAGATAAAAAAAAAAAAAACCATATGTACATATGGAAAAAAGTCTATAATAACGTCATGAAGATGATCATATATCGGGCCCAACATACCCCCACATCGACGATTTTGCAGGTCCCACTGCAAACAAAAAGAAGTCATCCCTCAGAACTAGGCTTGCTAAGGAGGGCCGACTTTAGAAGCCTCTCCTTCTTGTTGTGTAGGCTTAGCCTTGTGCCTCTTATGTTGCTTTAATTGTGCTCTTAAGCTGCGGTTAGATTGGGTCATCCCATCGACCAACCGCTGAAGGGAGTTAACTTTTGCCTGAAGGACTGCATTATCATGATGAAGGTGTGCATATATTGTCTTCCTCTCCTCCAATTGTTGGAGAAGCTGTTGGTTTTCCCTTTGTAACTCCTCTATAGTTGGGGAAAAATCAGTGATCTCCGAGGAAGGCTTAGGTCCTTTGAGAGATGTGGTCAACTTATCAAATTTAGGTTCAAGAGTGGGCATGGGTGAAGTAGGTGTGATGGGAGATCGGAAAGGTGAGGTAGGTTCTGATTTTGTTTTCCTTAGTGGCTCTAATCCATCCGCAGAGACTTCTCTAGGTTTCTTATGAGGGCTCTCAAGGTCGGAGGATACTTGGATAGGATCCAAAGCAGGTGTGGGGGTTGGTCACATTTTTCCTCACTTGAGAGGACATTTTCTCCAAGCTTTTGAGAAAATAAAAAGGGAAGTTTAAAGGTTTATTGAACAAAAAATGAGCCAACAATCTAAAGTGACAAGCTTGAAGGTGGAGTATCTACCTTCACATGTAATTAACCTTGTGATGACAATAAGGGGATTGACCAATTATGGATTTATCCACTCCTTAGCATACCCTTTCTCTCCTGAAATGCTCTCGAATTCGGGCTTAAACACCCTGTTGTAACTTGAGCGCAGAAATTGATGATTCTTGAACCACCTATCTCCCATTCTTGGAAGTTTTGTTGCAACAGCAATTGACTCTTCTGTGACTGCAAAGTTGAGAGACCCTACATGTGATATCTTGCCATCAAAACTAGTTGAAAATTGCATAGAAAGACCGTCATCATGGCCTTGCAAACTTGACAGAAATGGACCCTAGCCGACACGCAAGAACACTTCCCTACACTGTGAGAATTCTAGAATGGAAAACAAGTCTGCATAGGAGGATGGTTCGTATCGCTTGGGCATTGTGACATGGTTTGAATTCACCAAGCAAGGGAGAAATCGAGCCACACAAAGACATGAATTGGGCACGGTATAAGTGAAATTGGAACAGAGGGCAAATTTTACCAAGCAAGGGTACAAACAAGCCAAGAAATGGCATTGGTTTAACACAGTCTAAGTTCGATTAGAACAGAGGGTGAATTTGGCAGAGGTTGGGCGCAATTCCTTAACGTAGGTCAGAGCAAATGGCAAGGGCAAATGAAACGATAGAGTGCCCAGCCCGATTTTGGATGCTCTTATGGTGGAGTACGTTGCCCACATGTGCGCGCGAGCTGTCATGTGTGGGAGATTCGAATTTGATGGAAATCTTGGGAACAATGGAGTGGTGCATACTTAGATCAATGTCCAAGTCTTTTGACTTGGACATTTGATCATAACCATATGAGGCATATTTTAATCAATGCCTGTAACAAATTGAATTAAATGTGATTGAATTCTAGTTCCCCAAAGTCTAGGACAGTTACTGGTATGCAATGCAATGGCACTTCAAACGGCACTTCAAACGACATTTCATCCGGCACCTCATCCGGTACCCCTGTGTTAAGTGCATTTTCGCCTCTTCTAATGGACTACTTGCAATTTGGAAGTGTTTTTGACAACCATAGTGGTTAATGAGCAGAGGCAGAGTGCTCCATGCTTACTCATTCTTCTTGTATATGACATATAGTGTCAAATCCTATAATAAACGGGTTATAGCAAGAATAAAACATGTATTGTCAAACCTACAGTATGCAGCTTGTAATGGAAGATAACCAATAAATAATCGTTTGTTAAGCATGAGTTCAGTAATGTATAGCACACAAGAGTTAAGCATAAAAATAACATGACTATCAATGTAATAACCTGTATCATGGTAATAATACAAAAATTCTTGCAAAGACTCTCTTCTCTAGGCAATGATCATTTGTCAACTCATGAACCCCTCCCCCACACCTAAGTATTGTGACACCTCACAATCAAAAGTATAGGAAACTAGTCAGTATCCCCCAATAGCCGAAGATTTACAGTATGTCAAGTGTAAAGATGAAATTTCACAGATTGGTCCGACAAGATAGTTAGGAGATGGCCCCACCTATAGGATAAGAGATCCTATATATAGATAAGAAGAGGTAGGCAAGAGAGTTTCAAGATAGTATTAGAGTCATTTCCCAATGGAAAATTGATGAGATTCATTAACCTTAGCTTAAACACACATACTCCATGTCAGCTTTGTCTGCAAGTAATGTCGTACATCAGGACAAGTTTAGATTTATTATTTATTTTTGTCAGATCATCATCCTCGCTAAGCAGAATGCCCCGTTTCCAACAAGCATGTTCAGTACTCTGACGGGTTTACCTAGTCATACCATAGGTCGGTACCCGCTGCCAGCAGACCTGTTCAGTATCCCGGCGGGTTAGCCTCTTAAACCCTCAGAGACTGGCCCTCCATCCTTTAAGATATTAGTATAAGATTGCTTATGCAAGAAGATGGCGGAACAACTCTGAAACAACTTTTTCTTTCTTTTTCTTTTTAATTGGGATGGTATTTATGTTAGAGGATGACTTTCCATTATATCGTTTAGTGGTTGTCCTGATATAAGGGGTACTTAAGCGGACGTGGCCTATCTAAAGATATGATATAATCAAGTTATTTAGTGTGTACTGGATGGTACCATGGAGAAAGAACATAAAGGTATCTCTAGGCTCAACTCACTATCTTCTTTTGTAATTATGATGATGTTTCCATGACTAACTGCTAATGAGACCTCCCTGTTACTCTTTGATAAAGACACTTGACTTACTTACTCGGGTTTCTTGGAAAAATTGTACGAGAGACCTCTAGGATTGATAGTTATGGTATCACTGCCTTATACAGTGGTGAAGAGTTTCAAGAGCAACTACTTTAGAATGCCTTAAAAATGATGATTTTGCAAAAACATGGCTAATTACAGTAAGTCACTATTCATTTGATGCTTTAACAGACACAAAATTCAAGTATAACAATGTTTTGATGAAAGATCCTTGAAACTGTGTACTCCCAGTGAAATAATTACTTATAGAAATATCTAGAATTGCCTTATTAACAAAATACAAAAACTATTTACATATATACAGTGGGAAACTCGGAGAATTTTTCAAGAATAAGGGGGAACTTCCCCATCTACTAAGGCCAGTGCCTTGTCAGCTAACATGACCTGTAGAAAATCTTCTCTGGAAATGGGCTTATGATAAAACTTAAGTCGATGTCCATTTACCACAAAGGAGACTTGTCCATAGTCAATTTTTTTAATTTTTACAGCTCCATTGTCATATACAGTGTCTACCTCGTAAGGGCCCAACCAATGGGTCGTAAGTTTGCCTTTGAAAGTTTTGAACCGAGAATCAAACAATAGGGCCCAATCACCAGGCTGGAAGTGTTTCTTTTTAATAAACTTGTCATGCCACTTGCTCCTCTGATTTTGGACCAATATTGTTCGTTGGATGGCATATTGCTTGATCTCATCCAATTCATTCAATTGTAGGGCTCGTTGCTTATGAGCCTCATCCAGGTTCAATCCTAATTCTGCGGCAATATGGAAGGTCCTTACTTGGAATTCTATTGGTAAAAGTACTTGTTTCCCGTACACTAGCTCATAAGGGTTATGCCCAGTGGTATTTCTCCAGGTAGTTCGGTATGCCCACAAAGCCTCTGGGATCCTATCATCCCAATCTCGGTGATGTAACTGAACAGTCTTGGTCAAGATGGCTTCCAAAACTTTGTTTTTGGATTCTACCTGACCATTGGCTTGCGGGTGGTATGGAGAAGATTTACAATGTTTAATCCCATATTTCTCTGTTAGCTCTTTCATCAACTTGGAAGTAAATTGAGTGCCTTGGTTGGTAACAATTTCACGAGGGACATCAAAGCGGGTAAAGATGTCTTCATAGATGAATTCGACAACAGACTTCTTTGTGTCCCTAAATAGAGATTTTGCCTCTACCCATTTGGTGACATAGTCCGTACAAACCAAGATATAGTTCTTCCTATGGGACATGGGTGAAATTGGTCCTACAAAGTCGAGGGCCCATTTTTCGAAGGGTTCTATCATAACTTGGGCCTGCAAAGCCATTTCGTCAGATGATGTAGGTCTACCTATCCTTTGGCAACTATCACAACTTCTCACATACTTGGCACCATCTTTGAAAATGCTAGGCCAATAGTAACCTAAATATAATACCTTATATGTTGTGTGTTTGTCAGAGAAAGGGCCACCACATGGTCCATCATGACAACTTTGTAGTCTTTCAGGGACCTCGTCCTCTCGGACACATCTACGAATAATCAAATCAGGACCTATGCAAAAAAAATCATGACTAACCCAAGATTGATTAGCACTCTATGTAATAATTTTCTGCTTTTCATGAGGTGACAAATGAGACGGTAACTTCCTAGTAGCCAGATAGTTTTCCATATCTGCAAACCATGGGGTATTGACAGAAAGGGCAAAAAGATGCTCATCTGGGAAACTATCATCTACAGGGATTTCATCATCCTCATTCTTTATTCGGGAAACAAAGTCAGCTACTACATTATCCTTTCCAGGTCGGTCAAGCACGGTAATATTAAATTCTTGTAATAACAAGAGCCACCTAGTCACTCGGCCATTAGTTATAGGTTTATTCGTGAGGAACCTAATGGCGGGATGATCAGTGTGTACAAATACTTCATAACCTGTAATGTAATGATGAAATTTGTTAATAGCATGAACAACTGCCAAGAACTCTTTCTCTGCGACTGTGTAGTTCAACTCGGCAGGGGACAAGTTCTTGCTTACAAAATAAATGGCATAGGATTGTTGGTCCTCTTTCTACCCTAATACCCCTCCGATTGCAGTGTCGAAGGTTTTAGTGGATATATGAAATGGGAGAGTCCAATTGGGCCCTCTAAGAATTGGTGCCACAGACAGCTTGGCTTTTAGGGTTTCAAAGGCAGTTTGAAAATGCTCAGTACAAACAAAATCAACATCGTTTATCAATAATCCAAACATAGGTGCAACAATATTTGTAAAATTATCAATAAACCGTCGGTAATATTCGGCATGTCCAAGAAATCTTCTCACCTCTTTTGAGTCTTGGGGGGTGGGAGTCTAACAATGACTTCAATCTTTGTAGGATCGACTTTTATTCCTTCAGATGAAACATGATTTCCTAGAACCACTCCTTCAGTTAGCAACATTTTACATTTTTCATGAATTAGGGATAGGTTCATTTCCTGCCATTTGATGAGGAATTTTTCTAAGTTGTTTAAGGCTTCCTGGTAAGTGTTTTCATAAACTGTGAAGTCATCCATGTAGACCTCCACACAATCATGAATAAGATCGGCAAATATCCCTAATACTACTCGTTGAAATGTGGCAGGAGAATTACACAATCCAAATGGTAAGACCCTATAGGCATAGGTGCCCCAAGGACAAGTAAAGGTAGTCTTGTCCTGGTCCTCGGGTGCTATAAGAATCTAGTTGTACCCGATATACCCATCTAGAAAGGAGAAATACTTATTTTCAGACAAGGTATATAGAACTTCGTCAATGAAAGGAAGAGGAAAGTAGTCTTTCAAAGTGGCCTTATTGAGTTCCCAGAAATCAACACAAATTCTCCATTTCCCAGTCACTTTCTTTGGAACCACTACTAGTGGGGATACCCACTTACTGTAAGAGATGGGATAGATAAATCCGACATTTAACAACTTTTGAATCTCCTCCTTGACTATATCTTTAAGTGTTGGGTTCATCCTCCTCTGGGGTTTCCTAACAGGTGTCACTTCCCCCTGGGTGTATATATGGTGGATACATGTGTTAGGATGTATACCCTTCATGTCAATGTATTCCCAGGAAAATGCTCCAGATTGTTCTTTAAGGATATCTACTAATTATTTATGTTGGTTTGTATCTAGCCTAGAGTTTATATGTAAAAATTTCCCTGGACTAATCTCATAGGGTATAGTATAAGACATGGCAGACTCATCTATTTCAAAAATAAAAGATGTCAAAGACAAAATGGATGGATCTAATTGTTCTTGAAATTCTTCCCCAAACATGTACTCAAATTGGGGAAAAGACTGTGGAAAATCCACACATGTAATAGCAAAAATGAATTGGTTTAGCACATTTTCTGGTGTATGCTCCTGAAGTGCCCTTGCATGGTCACTAGGCAATACGGGTTCTTCCCAGTCTTTGTTCTCGTATGGACATTCAATCCACCATAGATTCTCCATAATAGGTTGAGCTGGAGGGTAAATGGTGAGCTTTTGGATAGAGAGACCATTTCAGATGGTCATTTCTCCTTCTCTACAGCCAATAAATGCATTGGTTGTGGCTAGCCAAGGTCTTCCCAAAATAACAGGATGGCCTCGGGCAGGATCCTTTGAATAAATGACAAGAAAATCTACAGGGTACTCCCATGAGGCTAAAGTAACCATGACATCATCTAAAATCCCTTCAGGTATAACCCTAGTCTTATCTGCTAATTCCAAAATGGTTCGGGTAGGCCGAAGAAGAGGTTGTAACTATAATTGTTCCAAGGTAGTAGCGGTCATAACATTGATGGTTGCCCCTAGGTCTATGAGAGTATTTTCGATGGAGACCTCCTTAATGGTTATGGTCACTACGGGGTTTCCTGGATTCCCATACTTTGCTAGCTTTGGTTGCTCTGATATGTACTAAGAGAGTCCTCCTACCAAATGTACTATAGGAGGGTCCTTTTTCTTCCTACCTAGCTTCTTGATACACAATTCTTTGACTACCTTACTATAGATTGGAATGTCTTTAATGGCTTGAAGCAGAGGAATCTTGACACAAATATTTTTCAATTCGTTCAAAATGTCAAATTCTGGTTGGGTGGTAGGTTTCTCGATTACCAATCGGTCTGGATAAGGAGGGACCTTCGTAATTTGTGAAGGTTCATTTTGGGGAAGCTTGGGTTCTTGATTCTTCAGGATAATAACATCTTCCCACCTAGTGTCATCCGTGGGTTGTTGGTTGGTTTCTTCTTCTTCTTCCTGGATGACTACTGAAGGTCTCTAACTATCTAGAACTTTTCCCTATCTTAGTTGCATTTCCTGTAATGGAAAAGGAGTATTGACATATGTCGGGAAGGCATGCATCTCAACATTGTTAAGAGGTTGAGGGGGCTTATTATTGGGATTTGACATCGGTTGTGCCGGTAATAGTGTTGGTCTCGGGGAGCTTTCATTTTGAAATTGGAGTGGTTGTTGTTGTGGGATAGGAGGTAAAGGTGGTGGAACAAAACCTGGCAAAGGCTACAGAGTGTTTGATGAGAACTGAGAATAAGGATGGTTGTACATAGGAACGGGTGGAGCTTGAGGATTTCCTTGGTTGTGTCCTCCCCTCCATCCTTGAATCCAAGGATGTTGGTACTGAGTAGACCATCTTTGCCAACCTGGTGAGTTCCTCTGTTGTTGTTGATAATAGGGTGGAATTTGGGATTGTAGATCCGGGTATGTGGGTTGATTCCTAGGCTGCCATGGCCTCCTAGGTGCATAAGAAGACTCCCCAGGATCTCCACTCCTATAGATGGCAAATAAACTGGGCAATGATGGACATTTTCCAGTCACATGGTCTTTTTTACAGAAGCCACAAACTGAAATTTTATCTAATGGGCACTCCCTTGAGAAATGCTTCCTCCTGTATCTTGGGCAATATATGCTCATTGCTGCATTTTCCTCCTCCTGTTTCTTTTTTAGTTTAAGGGTATCCAACTGGGAACCTATTGTACTTAGGATGTCTGTCTTGAAGTTTTCTAAAAGGTTCCCTATCTCTGCTCTCGTAATACCACCTGAACTAACTGGTTTTAAATTTCTATTGTAAGGGTCTCGGACATTCTTCCCTATTTTGGCTCTACTCCTTGAGTAGTTTTTACACATTTCACATATTTCAGCAAATGGTTTATGAGAAATATCACCTGATGCCATTAGGTTAAGCATCTATAAATATTCTTCTGAAATTCCCTTAAGGAAAAGAGCCCTAACTGCATCCTCTGGGAGGTCATTGTATTTTGACTTCTGGGAGATATAACCAAATCTTTCCATATAGTCTTCAAGGGTATCGTCTTCTAACTGTTGGACTTTAAAGATGTCATTACGAGACTCTTTGGTCTTGCAGTAGTCTTGGTACTTCTTGAGAAATATGTCTTTCATGGCTTCCCAAGACCTAATACTGGATTCTCCCAACCCCATAAACCATCTTAGTGTAGAGTCTTTGAGGGTGGCAGGAAAGATTTTTAATTTATGGGCATATTGCACATAGTTGTAGCTCATGCACAAGATGTCAAATTCAAATAGGAATGTGTCTAGATCTTCATTGTTTTTACCATAAAAGGTAGGCAGTGATGAGAGAAGAATATTCTTCATGTTGACATTTGGAGTGGTGTCTAAAATCGGAAACCCGAAGGTAGTTTCGGTTTGGTTTCCATTTTCTCCTTCCTCTCTATGTCTTACATTGTTATGGTCCTCCTGATCATCCATATTGGTTTGGTTTCCAAAAAGAGAGTACCTAAGTGGTTTTATCTTTGAATAGAACAAGGTTTCCCTTTGATGAAAAGGTCTTCCTACTAATTGGATGTCTGGGACTCTACTTGATCCGGTTGAGATTATTGGTGCCAAAGTTTCCGTGTTAATCTGAGAAATAATTACATTGGCTGAGCTACCAAACAAAAGATTCACCTGCTCAAGGTCTATGATATCTTTAAAATTAGAGTCCCCTGGTGGTGGTGTAAAAGCAAAGGTTGTATTGTTTGGTTTTGTGGAAGACTCGAGTGGTCTTGCCTCCTATCCTAATATGATTGATGCTTCAATTTCTTGTTCTATAGTGCTCCCTGTGTTAGTCCCTTCAGAGACTATTTTAGCTCTTTGAGTCGAGCTAGCCTCTGTTTTTCGGTATCGGTCTGCTGATTTTATAAGAGGAACGTTCCTTCCCCCAAAGAGATCGGAAGGAACCTTGGTTGAAAGGTCTGATTTTGATTTAATGTATCTACCTTGTGGGTCTCTAGGCCTATTCATGAAAGAAAGAAAAAACAAAAGAAAAAGCTACCATTTGATCCCTAGGTCTATTCATGAAAGTAAACAAAAAGAAAAACTACTATTGGGTTTGGGGGAACTTGCTATAGCAGATGTGCAGGTTCTTACCTTTCGTCTTAAATTTCCCCCGCCACCAGACTAATGATAAGGTCTAAGGATGATCTAATTCCTAATTACTTCTTACCTTAAGACAACTCCCCGACAACGACGCCAAAATGTTAGGTGTTTTATATGTACTAAAAAAGACACTAAACTACCCTCAATTAAATTGTCAACCTGGGGTAAGTAAACTTAGAG
>SNQJ01S0002954.1:18354-109095 GCA_010110895.2 Picea sitchensis | reverse complement strand
TGTCAACTCATGAACCCCTCCCCCACACCTAAGTATTGTGACACCTCACAATCAAAAGTATAGGAAACTAGTCAGTATCCCCCAATAGCCGAAGATTTACAGTATGTCAAGTGTAAAGATGAAATTTCACAGATTGGTCCGACGAGATAGTTAGGAGATGGCCCCACCTATAGGATAAGAGATCCTATATATAAATAAGAAGAGGTAGGAAAGAGAGTTTCAAGATAGTCTTAGAGTCATTCCCCGATGGCAAGTTTATGAGATTCATTAACCTTAGCTAAACCACACATACTTCATGTCAGCTTTGTCTGCAAGTAATGTTGTACATCAGGACAAGTTTAGATTTATTATTTACTTTTGTTAGATCATCATCCTTGCTAGGTAGAATGTCCCGCTGCCAGCAAGTCTGTGCAGTACTCCGGCGGGTTTACCTAGTCATACCACAAGCCGGTACCTGCTTCTAGAAGACATGTTCAGTATCCCGGCGGGTTAGCCTCTTAAACCCTCAGAGACTGGCCCTCCATCCTTTAATATTTTATTATAAGATTGCTTATGCAAGAAGATGGGGGAACAGCTCTGAAACAACTTTTCTTTCTTTTTCTTTTTTTTTCACTTGGGGTGGTATTTATGTTAGAGGATGACTTTTTGTTATATTGTTTAGTGTTTGTCCTGATGTAAGGGGTACTTAAGCAGGCATGGCCTATCTAAAGATATGATATAATCAAGCTATTTAGTGTGTAGTGGATGGTACCATTGAGAAAGAACAGAAAGGTATCTCTAGGCTCAACTCACTGTCTTCTTTTGTAATTATTATGATGTTTCCATGACTAACTGCTAATGAGACCTCCATGTTACTCTTTGATAAAGACACTTGAATTACTTACTCAGGTTTCTTGAAAAAACCTGTACGAGAGACCTCTAGGCTTGATAGTTATGGTATCACTTCCTTATACAGTGGTGAAGAGTTTGAAGAGCAACTGCTTTAGAATGCCTTAAAAAATGAGAATGTTTGCAAAAATACGGCTAACTACAGTAAGTCAATATTCATTTGATGCTTTAATAGACACAAAATTCAAGTATAACAATGTTTTGAAGAAATATCTTTGAAACTATGTACTTCCGGTGAAATAATTACTGACAGAAATATCTAGAATTTCTTTATTAACAAAATGCAAAAACTATTTACACATATATACATTAGGAAATTCGGAAAACTTTTCAAGAACAAGGGGGAACTTCCCCATCTACTAAGGCCAGTGCCTTGTCAGTTGTCATGACCTGTAGAAAATCTTCTCTGGAAATGGGCTTATGATAAAACTTAAGTCGATGTCCATTTACCACAAAGGAGACTTGTCCATCATCAATTGTTTTAATTTTTACAGCTCCATTGTCATATACAGTGTCTACCTTGTAAGGGCCCAACCAATGGGTGGTAAGTTTGTCTTTGAAGTTTTTGAACCGGGAATCAAACAACAAGGCCCAATCACCAGGCTGGAAGTGTTTCTTTTTAATAAAATTGTCATGCCCCTTGCTCCTCTGGTTTTGGACCAATATTGTTCGTTGGATAGCATCTTGCCTGATCTCATCCAATTCATTCAATTGTAGGGCGCGTTGCTTCTGAGCCTCACCCAGGTTCAATCCTAATTCTATGGCAATACGGAAGGTCCTTACTTGAATTTTATTGGTAAAAGTACTTGTTTCCCATACACTAGCTCATAAGGGGTATGCCCAGTGGTATTTCTCCAGGTAGTTCAGTATGCCCACAAAGCCTCTAGGAGCCTATCAGCCCAATCTCGGTGATGTAACTGAACAATCTTGGTCAAGATGGCTTCCAGAACTTTGTTTGTGGATTCTACCTGACCATTGGCTTGCGGGTGGTATGGAGAAGATTTACAATGTTTAATCCCATATTTTTCTGTTAGCTCAATCATCAGCTTGGAAGTGAATTGAGTGCCTTGGTTGGTAACAATTTCACGAGGGACACCAAAGCGGGTAAAGATGTCTTCATAGATAAATTCAACAACAGACTTCTCTATGGCCCTGAATAGGGCTTTTGCCTCTACCCATTTGGTGACATAGTCCGTACAAACCAAGATACAGTTCTTTCTATGGGACATGGGTGAAATTGGTCCTACAAAGTCGAGGGCCCATTTTTCGAAGGGTTCTATCATAACTTGGGCATGTAAAGGCATTTATTCAACGGACGTAGGTCTACCTATCCTTTGGAAACTATCACAACTTCTCAGATACTTGGCAACATCTTTGAAAATGCTAGGCCAATAGTAACCTGAATGTAATACCTTATATGTTGTACATTTGTCAAAGAAATGGCCACCACATGGTCCATCATGACAACTTCATAGCATTTCAGGTACCTCGTCCTCTCGGACACATCTATGAATAATCAAATCAGGACCTATGCGAAAAAGATCATGACCAACCCAAGAGTAATTAGCACTTTGTATAATAATTTTCCGCTTTTCATGAGGTGACAAATGAGACAGTAATTTCCTAGTAGCCAGATAGTTTTCCATATCTGAAAACCATGGGGTATTGACAAAAAGGGAAAAGAGATGCTCATCTGGGAAACTATCATCTACAAGGATATCATCATCCTCATTCTTTATTCGGGAAAGAAAGTTAGCTACTAAATTATCCTTTCCAGGTCGGTCAAGAACACTAATATTAAATTCTTGCAATAACAAGAGCCACCTAGTCACTCGGCCATTAGTTATAGGTTTATTCATGAGGAACCTAATGGTGGAATGATCAGTGTGTACAAATACTTCAAAACCTATAATGTAATGATGAAACTTGTTAATAGCATGAACAACTGCCAAGAACTCCTTATCAGTGACTGTGTAGCTTAACTCGGCAGGGGACAAGTTCTTGCTTATAAAATAAATGGCATAGGACTGTTGGTCTTATTTCTTCCCTAATACCCCTCCTATTGCGGTGTCAGAGGCATCAGTGGATATATGAAATGGGAGAGTCCAATTGGGCCCTCTAAGAACTGGTGCCACAGACAGCTTAGCTTTCAGGGTTTCGAAGGCAGTTTGACACTGCTCAGTCCAAACAAAATCAACATCTTTTATCAATAGTCCAAACATAGGTGCAGCAACCTTTGTAAAATTTTAAATAAACCGTTGGTAATATCTGGCATGTCCAAGAAGGCTTCTCACCTCTTTCTGAGTCTTGGGGGGTGGAAGTCTAATAATGACCTCAATCTTTGACGGATCAACTTTTATTCCTTCAGATGAAACATGATGTCCTAGAACCACTCCTTCAGTTAGAAACATTTTGCATTTTTCATGACTTAGGGATAGGTTCATTTCCTGGCATTTGATGAGGACTTTGTCTAAGTTGTCTAAGGCTTCCTGGTAAGTGTTTCCATAAATTGTGAAGTCATCCACGTAGACCTCCACACAATCATGAATAAGATCGCCAAATATCCCTAATACTTCTCGTTGAAATGTGGCAGGAGCATTACACAATCCAAATGGTAAGACCCTATAGGCATAGGTGCCCCAAGGACAAGTAAAGGTAGTCTTGTCCTGGTCCTCGGGTGCTATAAGAATCTGATTGTACCCCCTGTACCGATCTATAAAGGAGAAATACTTCTTTCCGGACAAGGTATCTAGAACTTGGTCAATGAAAGGAAGAGGAAAGTAGTCTTTCAGAGTGGCCTTATTAGGTTCCCGGAAATCAACACAAATTCTCCATTTCCCGGTCACTTTCTTTGGAACCACTACTAGCGAGGATACCCACTTACTGTCGAAGATGGGATAGATAAATCCGACATTTAGCAACTTTTGAATCTCCTCCTTGACTATATATTTGAGTGTTGGGTTCATCCTTCTCTGGGGTTGCCTAACAGGTGTCACTTCCCCCTAGGTGTATATATGGTGGATGCATGTGTCAGGATGTATACCCTTCATGTCAGTGTATTCCCAGGCAAATGCTCCTGATTGTTCTTTAAGGATACATACTAAATGTTTATGTTGGTATGTATCTAGCCTAGAGTTTATATGTAAAAAATTCCCTGGACTAATCTCATAGGGCATAGTATAAGACATGGTAGACTCATCGATTTTGAAAATAAAATATGTCGAAGACAAAACGGATGGATCTGATTGTTCTTGAAATTATTCCCCAAACATGTACTCAAATTGGGGAAAAAAATGTGGAAAATCCACACATGTAATAGTAGAAATGAATTGGTTTAGCACATTTTTTGGTGTATGATCCTGAAGTGCCCATGCATGGTCACTTGGCAATACGGGTTCTTCCCAGACTTCGTTCTCGTATGGACATTCAAGCCACCATATATTATCCATAATAGGTTGAGCTGGAGGGTAAATGGTGAACTTATGTATAGAGAGACCATTTGAGATGGTCATTTCTCCTTCTATACAGCCAATAAATGCATTGGTTGTGGATAGCCAAGGTCTTCCCAAAATAACACGATGGCCTCGAGCAGGATCCTTTGAATGAATGACAAGAAAATATACAGTGTACTCCCATGAGGCTAAAGTAACCATGACATCATCTAAAATCCCTTCAAGTATAACCCTAGTCTTATCTTCTAATTCAAAAATGGTTGGGGTAGGCCGAAGAAGAGGTTGTAATTGTAATTGTTACAAGGTAGTAGCGGTCATAACATTGATGGTTGCCCCTAGGTCTATGAGAGTGTTTTCGATGGAGACCTCCTTAATGGTTATGGTCACTACAGGGTTTAATGGATTCCCATACTTTGCTAGCTTTGGCTGCTCTGATATGTACTCAGAGATTCCTCCTACCAAATGTACTGTAGGAGGGTCCATTTGCTTCCTACCTGGCTTCTTGATACACAATTCTTTGACTACCTTACTATAGATTGGAATGTCTTTAATGGCTTGAAGCAGAGGAATATTGACACAAATATTTTGCAATTCATTCAAAATGTCAAATTTCGGTCGGGTGCTAGGTTTCTTGATTACCAATTGGTCTGGATAACAAGGGATCTTCGTAATTTGTGAAGGTTCATTTTGGGGAAGCTTGGGTTCTTGATTCTTCAGGATAATAAAATCTTCCCACCTAGTGTCATCCGTGGGTTGTTGGGTGGTTTCTTCTTCTTCTTCTTCCTGGATGACTACTGAAGGTCTCTACCTATCTAGAACTTTTCTCGATCTTAGTTGAATTTCATGTAATGGAACAGGAGTAATGACATATGTCGAGAAGGCCTGCATCTCAACATTGTTAAGAGGTTGAGGGGGATTATTATTGGGATTCGACACTAGCTATGTTGGTAATAGTGTCGGTTTTGGGGAGCTTGCACGATTTTTGTTGTGGGATAGGAGGTAAAGGTGGTGGAACAAAACCTGGCAGAAGTTGCAGAGTGTTTGATGAGAACTGAGGATAAGGATGGTTGTACATAGGGATAGGTGGAGCTTGAGGGTTTCCTTGTTTGTGTCCTCCCCTCCATCTTTGAATCCAAGGATGTTGGTACTGAGTAGAACAGTTTTTTCCAACCTGGTGAGTTCCATTGTTGTTGTTGATAATAGGGTGGAACTTGGGACTATAGATCCGAGTATGTGGATTGATTCTTAGGCTTCCATGGCCTCCTAGGTGCATAAGAAGACTCCCTAGGATCTCCACTCCTATATATGGCTAATAAACTGGGCAATGATGGACATTTTTAAGTCACATGGTCTTATGTACAGAAGCCACAAACTGAAATGTTATCTAATGGGCACTCCCTTGAGGAATGCTTCCTCCTGCATCTTGGGAAATATATGCTCATTGTTGCATTTTCATCCTCCTGTTTCTTTTTGAGTTTAAGAGTATCCAAATGGGAACCTATTGTGCTTAGGATTTCTGTCTTGAAGTTTTCTAGAAGGTTCCCTATCTCTGCTCTCGTAATACCACATGAACTAACTGGTTTTAATTTTCTATTGTAAGGGTCTCGAACATTCTTCCCTGTTTTGGCTCTACTCCTTGAGTAGTTTTTACACATTTCACATATTTCAGCAAATGGTTTATGAGAAATATCACCTGATGCCATTAGGTTAAGCATATCTAAATATTCTTCTGAAATTCCCTTAAGGAATAGAGCCCTAACTGCATCCTCTGGGAGGTCATGGTATTTTGACTTCTGGGAGATATAACCAAATCTTTCCATATAGTCTTCAAGAGTCTCGTCCTCTAACTGTTGGACTTTAAATATGTCATTACGAGACTCTTTGGTATTGTAGTAGTCTTGGTACTTCTTAAGAAAGATGTCTTTCATGGATTCCCAAGACCTAATACTGGATTCTCCCAACCCCATGAACCATCTTAGTGCAGAATCTTTGAGGGTGGCAGGAAAGAGTTTTAATTTCTGGGCATCTTGCACATAGTTGTAGCTCCTGCACAAGATGTCAAATTCAAATAGGAAGGTGTTTGGATCTTCATTGTTTTTACCATAAAAGGTAGGCAGTGTTGAGGGAGGAATATTCTTCATGTTGACATTTGGAGTGGTGTCTAAAATCGGAAATCCGAAGGTAGTTTCGGTTTGGTTTCCAATTTCTTCTTCCTCCCCATGTCTTACATTGTTATGGTCCTCCTGATCACCCATATTGGATTGGTTTCCAAAAAGAGAGTACCTAAGTGGTTTTATCTTTGAAGAGAACAAAGTTTCTCTTTGATGAAAAGGTCTTCCTACTAATTGGATGTCTGGGACTCTACTCGAGTCGGTTGAGATTATTGGTGCCAAAGTTTCTGTGTCAATTTGAGAGATAATTACATTGGCTGAGCTACCAAACAAAAGATTCACCTGTTCAAGGTCTATGATATCCATAAAATTAGAGTCCCCTGGTGGTGGTGTAAAAGCAAAGGTTGTATTGTTTGGTTCTATGGAAGAATCGAGTGGTCTTGCCTCCTGTCCTAGTATGATTGATGCTTCAATTTCCTGTTCTATAGTGCTCCCTGTGTTAGTCCCTTCAGAGACTATTTTATCTCTTTGGGTTGAGCTAGCTCCTATTTTTCGGTATCGGTCTAGGGATTTTATAAGCGGAACGTTCCTTCCCCAAAAGAGATCGAAAGGAACCTTGGTTGAAAGGTCTGATTTTGATTTAATGTATCTACCTTCTGGGTCTCTAGGCCTATTCATGAAAGAAAGAAAAAACAAAAATAAAAAACTACCATTTGATTCATAGGTCTATTCATGAAAAAAAACAAAAAGAAAAACTACTATTGGGTTTGGGAGAACCTGCTATAGCAGATGCACAAGTTCTTACCTTTCGTCTTAAAGTTCCCCCACCACCAAAATAATGATAAGGTCTAAGCATGATCTAATTCCTAATTACTTCTTACCTTGAGACAACTCCCCGGCAACGGTGCCAAAATGTTAGGTGATTTATATGTACTAAAAAAGACACTAAACTACCCTCAATTAAATTGTCAACCCGGGGTAAGTAAACTTAGAGTTGTAGCAAAATATATGCTAAAGGTAAAAAGGTTGGTAGGAGTATAGTCTAACTATGGAAAGCAGCTATCTAGGGCTAATCTACTCAAACAAACCTATCTAATGAACAAACCCTACTAAGAGAATTGAAACTAGGTAACCTAAGTACTTTTGGGCCAAGGACTAATGGATAGTTCCTAAGAAAGCGAATGAAAACTTTATGTAAATCAAACTAGTTCATGACAGTAAGCAAAGGTAAACTACTAAGCATATTAAGCAAATGATGAAACCAAACTACCTTTAACTTTTCAACCTACATTCAATGAGAAACTACCCTATCAAAGAAATTAAATAAGCAAGTAAGCAAAAGCACCTATCTAACCTATTAAAGAAAATAGACAAGTAAGCAAAGACACCTAACTAACCTACTAAAGCAAAAGACAAGTAAGCAAAGACAACTATCTATCCTACTAAAGCAAAGGGACAAGTAAGCAAAAACTTCTCATTGAACCACTGCCTAGCCTAAGAGGCAAGTGAACTAAATGCCTAATGAAAAACTATTTCTAATGCGTGAAAAGAAATCTAAATGATCAATGCAATGCATGAAAGGAAATCTATTCTATTGAAAGCAAGAAAGACTACCAACTAAACTTATGAAAACAAGAAACTATCTCTTCTAACTTATGAAAGCAAGAAACTAACTTTAACCTATGAAACACTTAAATGTAATGTTGGTGGTTGTGTGAATGCCTTCGGTGGTGACGGATGATATCTCGATGACACTTGACAACAAAGGACAGTTCTAATGGTATAAGCTCAATACTAATTTCAATGGAAAAATGAAAGGTGTGAAGTAAACAGTCCAATGAAAATTTAGCCATGATAAAATTAATGTTAAATACCCTGCATATTCATGTATAAACCATCAACATCATAATGAGATCATCATTATCTAACCAAGAAATTTAATTGCATCTTAATCTATGAAAATAAATTGCGTGAAAGGAAACTGTACTATGTCTAGTTTAATCATTCAAGCTATGATAAGAAAATGACTGGAAACAGAAATTAAAAACATGATATTAAAAAGTGAATTGACAATTATATTTAACCAATAACTAAGCAAGTGAAATCTATCTAAAATTGAAGTAAGCAAGCTATGATTCAAAAAATGGAAACAAATCTATCCATCCATCAATCTTTGTCAGAAGAAACTCACATTAAAACTATGCTCTATTCTAAGATTGACTGTAAAAATATAAAAGAAAGCACAATTTATCATCTAACTACATGCGGGGTTAGTATAATGAGAGAGAGACTTTTTAATTGCACACAGAATTAGTAAAGAGACTTAGAGTTAGTATGGAGACTTAGAGACTTGCAAGCATTTTCTAATCTACAAAATTAACACATACTAACACATATCATCATCTAACCTGCAAAAGAGAAGTAAAATAGTAAGCTACAACAAACTAATTAGCACAATAAAAATATACATGTACAGAAAATAAAAAGAGAGCAATTTAAATTATGAAATGAAAAATAAACATGAAGACAGTTACCAGACTGTTGGTGGGCCCCCCAGCAAGTCGTGGTCACTCTCTAAAACCACACCACGACCTCAGCAAGCCAAATTCACCATAAAAATCCAAAAACGCAGTTTTGGCACTATTCTGGCAATGTAAAACTAGAAACAAAGAAAAATCATTTTTCTAGCAATTTTGATGCTTATGCTACTTGGTTAACAATCTAATGATCATCCTATTGGTATTTTATAAGCTTACAACCCAGGTGGTCGACCACAGGAGGGTCGAACC
This sequence comes from Picea sitchensis, assembly GCA_010110895.2. Taxonomy (NCBI): domain Eukaryota; kingdom Viridiplantae; phylum Streptophyta; class Pinopsida; order Pinales; family Pinaceae; genus Picea; species Picea sitchensis. The sequence goes on along the minus strand of SNQJ01S0002954.1, from coordinate 99,855 downwards.
ACCTCTAAATTCGGCAAATTACATTAAATGCATCCATAACTATCAAAATGGAGGAACCCAATAAGCGCCCTCTTTGGACAACTGAAATCGAGTTGTCTTGAGCTTAGTAGTTGGAGGGGGCGATGACAAACAAAACCCATGTGCTCGATTTGTCCACCATTGGCCGCCAATACCATAACCGTCAACTTGTCTTGCGTTTTTGTGCAATACTGTGTGTTGGAACGAGTGTCGAATCAAGTACCGGAACAAGTGTTGGATCAAGTGTCGGAACAAGTGTCGGACTAAGAAACATGGTGCGTTTTGCCCTGTAACCACAGAAAAACATGAATTAACTCTTGGAAACCATTAAATATGATAAATTAAACTTGATTGAATCACAAAACATGAATTATATGTACCTCATGCTGATTGTATCATTTTACCATAAAATTCTTCAAAAAACTCCTTTGAAAGATTGAAAAACGCATATGTACATATGGAAAAAAGTGTATAATAACGTCATGAAGATGATCATATCTCGGGCCCAAAAATATAAACAATGTTTCAAACTAGAAACATCGATAAACATCCAAATGCAAGTCATGAATTTATACATCTAATTTTTCTTTGATTTATGTTTTCTTACATTCATAAAATTGACAATTGGGGTATCATAATCATCAAAGGACATTGAATTTCTTACGCCATGTACCATACTTTTGTACCATACTTCTGGCATGTCCCTGAGAAGGGTGTCGAGGCATCTGTGTAGGGTCATGAACTGCAACAACAAAAATAATCATATCGATATGTTGAAATATAATTGAAATAACTAATTCATTATTTTGATTAACATTACACTATTGCTCTTTACCTGTCTGTGTAGATGTGACAATTGGTGCGTTAATTTTTTGTCCACTTGGTTCCTCTCACAGTTCACCCTCCTGGACTACATGCTCTTCAATTTTGAGAAGATAATATGTAAGTATAAGTCAGGAATCTACAATCACAGTAAATATTTCTAATTCTGAAGCATACATATCGAAATGGGTACTCTGCTCTCCACTATCATTGGACATGTGCACCCTTGTATGACGTGGTGTCTGTTAAATACCACTAGATTCACTGTTGCGGTAGCACTGTTGCTTGAAAACAAACACAAATGCATAGTTAAGGGTGATATAATAAAATATGAATAGACTTTACAAGCATGCTACTGCGGTTTCATTATTCATTTTATTTACCTGTGTGGTTGGGGAGATTGGAGTTTGGCCCAATATTTTCCTATATTCCATCACGCTTTTAAAATTGTGCATGTAACCAAGCTTTAGGTCCTCCTCGATGGTAGCAGTGCGAACATATTTAACTGCAATGCATAACACCATTAGAAATACCAATAACAAAAACATATATTTGTTCGCTACTGTTAAATAAATATTAACCACAGTTAATCATTTAAATCTTATGATTCGGGATTTTAGTTTTCCATAGCTACCCTGGCCTAGTTTATGTTGCTTATGCTTTTCCCCTCTAGCCTTGGTTTCTTTGGAGGTGTCTGGTAGCCTACATATGGATTTTTTGAAAAAAAATAGATATCAAAATTGTTACTTAAAACAAGAAAGAAAAACATAAATGAGCATATTTCACTAATCATATGACATGTGTTGTACCTTGATTGACCAGTTCATGGATGTCTTCCTTGTTTTTTAAACAAGTTCTCCTTTGCATCCTCTATCAGGGCCTTCCACTCTTTCTCTAGAACCATGGGAGGGCACTCATGCTTGAGCTCTAATTGCAATTTCTCCCTATATTGGGCCCTGGTATATTTTAAATTCTCGTTGGCTAACTTTGTAACCACTTTTTTGTTGAAAGTGTTGGTGAACAAGTTTACCATGTGGTCTATTAAATCATTTTTATTTTTGTTATCTTGTTCATTCCACCGTGTGCAAATGGTGGGGCCAAACAGCACCAATGCTTTGTCATTTAAGTTTCTATAGAAAACATTGTTTCCTACAGAAACGTGTTATCCATTAATTTATAATAATCTCAACAAATGTCCATTTCAATTTCTTGATAAAAATGAATCAATTAATTAATAATTACCTGCAATCCTCTGAATCTTAATCGGAACACATGCGTCATCCACCAGAAAGGTGACATATAGTGATCCAGTGTTTTTAATTTGTTCTGCTCCATGCAGAATAGTTTCATCTCCATCTACAGTACATTCCTCTCCAAAGTCATGTGGAGTCTCAGGCTCTGGCTCATCATGCTCTGGCGTGTCATGCCAATCAAAATCATTGCGCTCATCAATGGATTCGAGGGGAACCTCAGGAGGCTCAAAAATATTCACTTGTACTTTGTTATGTCGACATTTTTGTTGCATTGGACCATCACTGCTACCTATAGCAGTTGCAGGATCGGTAGGTTCTCGACGCACGGGGTTTAAAAACTCCTACAAACGGAAAAAATTACTTTATCAGATCATATAGAAAATATAAAACAAAAAAACGGATATGAAATTGTCATAGCTGATAAAAATATGTAAAGATGCCACTTACCCCAAAATTAGTTATTATATTTTGTAGCTTTACAATTCTTGCCCTGTCCTCCTGTGTCAAGGGTCTTTTGCTAAGCAAACCTAGATATTTTATGTTAGCCTTCTTCAAGGCCTTCGTTACAGTTGTTATTAGGTCAGTGGAATAAAATATTGTGTCCTCATCAATATCCTTAGTGGAAGCCTTCCCACGTTGACCATGCCACAATACATTGATGAATAAAATTAATGAGATGAACTTTAACATTTGAGAAATTTAGTTATTGTAGTCATAAGTTATTACTGTATTTAACATTTACCTGTTGAGGCACAGCACGTGCCTTTCCACGGTCACCCTGGACAAATGTAGCTGGTGATTTTCAGTCACGGTCACCCTGGACAGAAGATGACACAATAAATCAATCAACAAAAGTTATGAAATTCACCTGTAACATTTAAAAAATGAAATATTGGAGTAATATCAGAAAAAAAATAATGCAATTTCAGAAATCTAATTGTAGTAGTCATAAGTTGTTACGGTATTTAACATTTACTTGTTGAGGCACAGCGGGTGTCTTTCCACGGTCATCTTGGACAGATGTAGCGGGTGATTTTTTGCCACGGTCACCCTGGACAGAAGTTGACACAGTAAATCAATCAACAAAAGTTATGAAATTCACCTCTAACATTACAAAAATGAAATATTACAGTAATATCAGAAAAAAAAAATAATGAAATTTCAGAAATTTAATTGTTGTAGTCATAAGTTGTTACTGTATTTAACATTTACCTGTTGAGGCACAGCGGGTGTCTTTCCACAGTCACCCTGGATAGATGTAGTGCGTGATTTTCGGCCACGATCACCGTGAATAGAAGTTGACACAATAAATCAATCAACAAAAGTTATGAAACTCACCTGTAACATTAAAAAAATGAAATATTGCAGTAATATCAGAAAAAAAAAAAAATATAATGAAATTTCATAAATTTAGTTGTTGTAGTCATAAGTTGTTATTGTATTTAACATTTACCTGTTGAGGCATAGTGGGTGCCTTTCCACGGTCACCCTGGACAGATGTAGCCTGTGATATCTCACGGTCACCCTGGATAGATGTTGACACAATAAATTAATCAACAAGAGTTATGAAAGTAATTGTAACATTAAAAAAATGAAATATTGCAATAATATCATAAAATAAATAATGAAAAATAAAATATATGCAGTAAAAAATTGAAATATTGCAGCGATAAATTATAACAATGATTGATCAAAGGTTGAGTTGAATGGTATGTAATATATTTATCCCCATAGCCGCACCCCCTCCATATATTCGATTTAAGTTGTAATCGATCAACAACTCTTCACCTGGAACTATTGTTTTTTTTTGCACATACAAATATACAATTTCCTTCGCGTCCCTCAAATATGCAATTCGGTTTCTTAGTTGTTTCCATTGGTCGTGTACTATTTATAAATCCCTCAATGTTTCCAGTAGTTTTTGGCCTTCCATTAATATACATATTTTCCCCTTTATTTTGATTGTTATCTACTAGTTGTATATAATTTGTGGCAACTTCGTATCTCCGCATACTTCGCGTATATGGAACCAACATCAACCAGTGATTGTATTTGTATAATGGTCCGACATACTCCATCAATTCAGTTACAGTTCCATAGCCGACCTTTATTCCATCCATGAAAAATAACTCCAATCCATGTAAGGACGAAGGAGCAATGTGATACATCCTCCCACTGATGAAGAAATTTGTGTCCACTTCAGGTAGCTCCTTAGGTGCCCATTGTTGCACAAGATGTCTATACCTCAAAGGAAACTCAATGTCACCTATGCTCTCAGCATCATAATTACATGACCCTCTATTGGCAATAAAAAATTACATGCATATACGAAATTTTTTCCTTACTTTTTCAGATCTAGTTGATCTAGAACCAGTAGATCTAGTACAACACGTCTCACTTTAAACCTCTCTTAGTATATCTTGATCATCACTCGAGGAAGACAGATCCGAAAGATACCTATTTGGTGTTACCTATACTCGTTAAAATAAGAAGATAAGTTATCGTGTGAATATAAGTTTGTGGTACCAGCACAGTTGCATATAGTTGCAATATAGTTGCATAAATTTGCATAAGTTGCATTGTTGCATATAGTTGCATAAGTTGCAATATAGTTGCATAAGTTGCATTGTTGCATAAAGTTGCATATAGTTGCATAGTTGCATATAGTTGCATAAAGTTGCATGTTTCATAAAGTTGCATAAGTCGGATTGTTTTTCATAAGTTCCTTGGTCATATGTTTGTCTATGGTAGATGCTTTGGCCAACACATTTAGGTCCCTCCCTTACCAGTTATGACCTTTCTTGGGCCTTGTGCACTAGTTGGGGTCTTTTTTAGTTGAGGATCCTCCCTTGGGTCCCCAAACATCTCTAATCCATTAGGGTGTGCTCTTCAATGCATAAAATAAAACCAATTGTTGCGTAGTTGCATAAAGTTGCATAAAGTTGCGTAGTTGCATGCTGATTTATAAATTTGGATAATGATCTGGTGGTGTGTAGGAAGAGGCCTAGCACCTTCAAAATAATCATTCTCCTCCAACTATCCAACTTTAAATTTGCGTAAATTGCATAAAGTTGTGTAAGTTGCAAGTTGAGAAATCAAGGGATTCCACCAACACTCATTTAAATTTATTTTTAATCGATTGCCAATACTTCTTTTAGTTTGTTGATATTGAGCTCGCACATGAGGTAGTTTATATCTATGAGGATTTAGGATCAATTTTTCAAGCCTGAATTTGACGTGTAAATATTTATGAAGGTATTGGATCCCTTAATGACTCCTTAGTATTGTTGACAAGTTGAAGAAGTTTTTAAATCACCAAACAACCATGCAGGAAACTCAATGTTGCATAGAATAAGAGTTTAATTTTTTTTATGAGTAATGGAGAATTCACATTGTAGAATCTCCTTCAATATTTTTGTTCTTATCTCTATGAACCATTTTGTCAAGAAAACATCTAAGTCGTTGACTTGAAGGACTTGTTGATTTCCCAATCCATCATTTTTCCTCATGATAGATAAATCACTAAGTCAGGAGACCAAAAGTCCTTTAAAAGTTAGTAATTGAACCTTCATCAATGAAGTAAGAAAAGAAAGGTGTTAATTTTTTGTATATTTGGATAATTTAGCCATGAAAAGGAAACTTTCTAGGTTGGGAAGCCAATGAGTCTCCAAACCTAGTGACTAAACCTTCTTGAGCCTTAAGGTATACTATTTACCACCAAAAAGAAAAATCACTTATTCAGTGAGGTTACTCGTTGTCCAAACCAACTGATTAAGGTTATTGACCCTTGCACTCAACAAATTTCCTCCTTGGGGTAAATCACTCACTTGTCCTTATTTGCGCTTATGACCTCTCTTGGGCCTTGTGCACTAGTTGGGGTATTTTCTAGGTTGAGGAGCCAACCTTGGGTCCCCAAACATCCCTAATCCATTAGGTCGCACTCTTCAATGCATAAAATAAAACCAATGGTTGCGTAGTTTCATAAAGTTGCGTAAGTTGCATAAAGTTACGTAGTTGCATGTTGATTTATAAAGTTGGATAGTGATCTGGTGGTGTGTAGCAAGAGGCCTAGCACCTTCAAAATAATCATTCTCCTCCAACTATCCAACTTTAAATTTGCGTAACTTGCAAAAAGTTGTGTAAGTTGCAAGTTTAGAAATCAAGGGATTCCACCAACACTCATTTAAATTTATTTTTAATCGCTTGCCAATACTTATTTTAGTTTGTTGATATTCAGCTCGCACATGAGGTAGTTTATATATATGAGGATTTAGGATCAATTTTTCAAGCCTAAATTTGATGTGTAAATATTTATGAAGGTATTGGATCCCTTAATGACTCCTTAGTATTGTTGACGAGTTGAAGAAGTTTTGAAATCACCAAACAACCATGCAGGAAACTCAATGTTGCATAGAATAAGACTTTAATTTTTTTTATGAGTAATGGAGAATTCACATTGTAGAATCTCCTTCAATATTTTTGTTGTTATCTCTATGAACCATTTTGTCAAGAAAGCATCTAAGTCGTTGACTTTAAGGACTTGTTGATTTCTCAATCCATCATTTTTCTTCATGATAGATAAATCACTAAGTCAGGAGACCAAAAGTCCTTTAAAGTTTAGTAATTGAACCTTCATGATTCAAGTAAAAAAAGAAAGGTGTCAATTTTTTTGTATATTTGGATAATTTAGCCAAGAAAAGGAAATTTTCTAGGTTGGGAGACTAGTTAGTCTCCAAACCTAGTGACTAAACCTTCTTCAGCCTTAAGGTATATGATTTACCCCCAAAAAGAAAAATCACTTATTCAGTTACTCGTTGTCCAAACCAACTGATTGAGGTTATTGACCCTTGCACTCAACAAATTTCTTCTTTGGGGTAAATCACTCACTTGTCCCTATTTCTCCTTATTTCTCCTTTTCTTCATTGTGGTGACTTTCTTCTTCTTCCTTTGGTTGTGTTTTTCTTTACTCAATGTGTTTTGCTAGTCTAATCATATTCATAGTGATACCCAGAAGTAGTTGAGCATTTTACCCATTTCCAGAGTGATCCACACTACCTAAAGCTACAACTAGAGTATCACTACCTATATATAAAATCAATTTATATTCCATTGGGGTTTACAAGGTTGCATTTTCAAGTTTTAATGGTTTTCTATAGTTGGTTGTTCAAAACGAGATTGTGAAACCCTATGGAAATGTATTTTCATCTCTAGATTGAGGATGTCGTTTTTTTTGGTTTTCAAAGCTATTCATCAACCAAAAAAATCAATTTCTCATGTCATGGTTATTAGAGATATGCAAAGTAGAAAAGAAATTGATCTGGTATAAAACTAAGAGGATATTTGGTATACCTTACAAAGTAGAATTCCAAGCCCATCTAATAAACTAACCCTAGAAGTTAAAAGATTGGTGAAATTACAATGAATAGAGGTACTCACCATTATTGGTGCCCTCGCAGGGTTATAAATCCTCATCCCAATGCCCATATGCCTCCAACCTTGTGATCTAATGATCATTTGGTGACAAGTGTCATGAAGGGTGATGACTAAGACTAGGGGTAACTTTCAATTCAAGGTTAGGAATGACCAGGCCGACATCAAGTGAAAGAAGAAAATTAAGAAGGTACATGTGTTGTCCCATTCCATGTAAACAACAACGCATTCATTCATTGGGAAAACTAAAACTCGACAAATCGACAACTCCACTAAATTAGGGTTTATGGTTTACATGATGAATTGATGATGGAAGAAAGTGGGTGTGTAAGTCAAATTTGAGTCCAGAAACCCTCCTATATCGTTAAGGCATGTGAATAGTTTATCCATGTCAAATTTCAATGCATAAAGAAACAGTTTGAAAAAATTTCAATGTTGGCCCCATTCACAGGTCATTGTTGCTTGTGTCTAGTCCTAGTACAACTTCCTTGTAAAATTTGAATAAAATATTTGGAGAATGATAATTTTGAAAGTGTTAAGCCTCTTCCTACACACCACCAGATCACCTCACATTGACAGTCTGTGTATTGATCCCTTTAGTTTTGGTTTTTTAGTATTTTCAATTGCACACACCTTTCAATCTAGTCAAAGTTCAATTAATGTCTCGTGTTACTGTAGGGTTATAAAGCCTCATCCCAATGCCCATATGCCTCCAACCTTGTGATCTAATGATCATTTGGTGACAAGTGTCATGAAGGGTGATGACTAAGACTAGGGGTAACTTTCAATTCAAGGCTAGGAATTGTTAACACAAGGATCTGCAAATTGTTTCTTAAGAATCAAACAGAAATTGAGGTTTACCCTCAAGAGAAATATGGTGTAAATCATGTGGCATTATTCCCATGATTTCCATAGGGAAAACGAAAAATATTGGAGCCTAAGCAGCTCAAGCACCCTCTCTCCACCTATCACATCTCCCTTGTTCCTCTGCCACCTATGTGTTTCCCTTGCCACCGCAACCTCGTCCCAGCCTCTGCTCCCCCAATCACTTCCTTCCACATGGTCATCGCTCACTTGTTGGTCCATGCCATTTTTCTCCAAGCACCTCGCTCCACATCACCCTTGTGCATATGCTATCAGACTGCCACCTGCAAAGCTTTCATTGGTCACAGACAAATACCATTCATGGCCTCAAGGCATCAGTATGGACTCGCAGAAGTCATTGGCACCATCTAAGAATAGTTATGGGTGTCAAGCCCAGTCCTAATCCCAATGAAGATAGTTATTGAATATTGTGGGAAGCAGTTGAGACCTCGCCTCATCCCATAAATGGAAAACATTGCAGAGAGCATCCATGAAGGTACACTTACGATCTGAAGCTTCCTTATGGGAATTTTTTCCTGTAAATCACATAACTATGCATGGATCGCGTCTAACATAATGAGGTTTTCACAACCTGACAGAGTGGGTGCCAACTGAAGGTTTTGAAGGTAGTCATCTAATCACATTCCTGGTGGTTGCATCATTTTAATACATACACGAAGTTTTGATATTTTGTTAAGGTCGAATGGTTGAGCTAAGCTCCGTGCTATTGTAATATTTTGATTGATAACAACTGGTTCTCTGGTTATGTATTTGTTTTTTGAGACATCTTGGTTAATCTAAATCAGCTTTCTTACTCCATCTTATTTGCCTCTGATACTGAGAGAGTTAATGTTTTATTGATTCACATGGATTGTTGTAATTGTATTATGATAAATGTTTGATTATAGTGTTGTTATGATTTCTTTCAGCTTCCTTGAAATTTGAATCCAAGAGGACCTTGTGTTTAAGTTTTTCCTCCTTAGGCTGCTGGAAAATCTGATGTTCATAGTGGACCTCTACACTTTTCTCACTAAATATTCCTCCTACTCACCCTTACTCCAACTTACTGACTGAAGTTGATTCAAGACCTCAATGGTTGGTGCATGCTAGTCCATATTTCTGAGTTAGAACGCTATTATTATTGAGTTTTCTCCATTTGACCACTCAAAACTCAATTACATGTGACATAAAAACTGATGGGTACTAGGATTACCTTCAATGAAATCTGAAGGTGACTTCTAGTGCTAAAATTTCTAGCGTCATTGTCGGGGAACAAATTGAAGACTTTTCCCTGGGATAGAACGATAAAGAAGGTCTGATTTTGAAGGTGCATCAGATATCAGTACCATTGAAGATTGCAACTTGCACCTAGAGACTCCATTGTTTCGACTCCACTGTTTTAGTTCTGAATCCTAAAGGAAAACATATGACGTCCACTTCACTACTGCCTCTAGAAACGTCTAAAGTTAATCCAGAGGAAATTATGATAAAGGGAAAGACCACTCAAAAAAGTACCTCCATTGTTGTACCAAGTTTTTATGATAATTTGCATGATCCCTCTTTACAAACTCCAGTAATTGTTTATGATTCTCCTATTATACAAACTGCGGGAGTTTCAAGAAATTTAAGTTTTGGGAGCTTTCCTGCCGATTTCTCCCCTCCTACTCTTAGTTTGGAAGGAGAGAGCTTTGACACCCCTTTATCCCCCGAAGTTGTGAAGTGGAAGGAGAGAGATTTAACCTTAGAAGACTTTCCTACTCCTCGTCTTATTAGAGTTTTTGCAGTTGCAGAAGGGGAGACTTTTGTTACCTCAAGCCCCTTGTCTTCACCTCCCAGGAACACTGTCCCATTTTCACATAGCCCAACTCCATACCCTCCGGGTTCTCCTTCAGTTCACATACAAATGGCAGGATTTAATCCCCCCAGAACTACAATGGAAGCTATAGTAGCTGCTAGGTATGCCTCTCTTGTCCTACCTCAGACTCTTAATTCTCTGCCAGTGGATGGCTACCTTAAGCAGTTGCCCAAGTTCACAGGTGAGGGAGACATAACTGCAGAAGAACATCTTGAAGCATTTTATAGTTATACAAACAACTATTCCATTTAGAATGAAGATGGATGGATGAGGATTTTTGTTCATAGCCTTGATGGTGAGGCTAGGAATTGGTTTAGGGATTTTACCCCTGGATCTATCATCAAGATTGAGGCTTTAGATGATGCTTTTATGAGGCAGTGGGTGGACAAAAAGAAATTTTTGTATTATATCACAGAATTTGGATCCCTAAAGAGGAAAGAAGGAGAGTTTGTCTCTTATTTCTCTCAAAGATTCAATAAAATGTACAATAAGATCCCTCGTGAGATAAAGCCTATAGAGACCCCTGCCAAAATCACCTATGCCAATGCTTTTGACCCTGATTTTTTCCTTTTACTGAGAGAAAGGAGATATGCCTCCTTAGCTCATATGTAAAATGCAGTCGTGGAGGTAGAATCTAACATAGTCGCATCTGATCAACTTAGAGGGAAATCTTATAAGGACGGGAGAAAGAGTAGAACTGAATCCTCAACCTTTGATTCCTCTATTGTCCACCCCCAAGTTGATGAACTTACCAAATTAGTAAAATATCTTTCTACTGAGATGGAAAAGTTAAAGTTTGAGGGAAAACAGACCTATATAAATACACAAAATGTTGATAACAGAGGTGGTTTCAGGAGACCTAATAATGCTCCTTGGACTCTTAGAAGAGATCTCAGAAACAAAGAAAGGGATGACCAAAAGATCCAAACTCCCTTACAAAACAACCTTTTGGCTGACGAGGAAGGAGAAGATGAAGAAGATGATCTTGAGATCCATTGCTTGGGTGACACCCCTCCATCCCCTCACTTAACCCAATCTACATATGGTAAGTCCTTAATGGATAATCAAATAAATGACTTAAGTAAGGGAGAGAAGGAAAAAGAGAATCCTAGTAGATATGATTTGAGATCTAAAAAGAAAGGGGAAAAGACTAATGCTTCTGATCAGCCCACAAAAACAGAAAAATCTTCCAAGGTTGTGACAGTTGGAAGCAAAGAGAAATTTGTTCAAATCCCCCCAGTTTTGGTTGAGGATCCTATCCCAGAAGTCAAGGAGATTATGAAATCTACACCTTCCTTCAGTTATGAAAATGATATCCAAAAAATCAAAATCCCTGTGCCATTTTCGGAACTGATAAAAATTGAAGAAGTTAAAAAATGTCTTTCCAAAATGTTGTTGTCTGAATCCTACTCAAATACCACTGACTCAATTAATCTTCGGATGAAAATCCAGTAGTCATCTTAGGTCCTTTGATAGAAGATAGAGATGATTCATCCCCTCCCTTCTATACATCACTAAACACACATGATAAGGTGTTGCATAATTGTTTGATGGACTCAGGGGCATCTCACAATCTCATGCCCAAAGCAATCATGGATGAACTTGGATTAGAAATCACAAAATCCTACCATGACTTATATTCTTTTGACTCTAGGAAAGTGAAGTGTCTTGGGGTCATCAAAGATATAGTTGTGACCTTGTTTCAGTTGCCCATGAAAAGTGTGGTCATGGACATTGTAGTGGATGATGTTCCCTCCAAGTTTGGTATGTTATTGTCAAGATCTTGGATAAAACAAATGTGGGGGAAATTTGGAGATGGACCTCACATATGTCACCATTCATGTGTTTGGAGGTGAGAAGACTTTACAGAGAAGCTCAGTTGGCCTACATCATTAGTGATGAAACAAACCCCACCAACCATCCTATTTTTTCTATTGACACTGATTTGGGATCCAACCTATTGCAGCTCACTAATACTCTTGAACCTCCTCTTGAAATCAAAAAACAATCCATTACTCTTTGTGAAATCCCTCCTCCAACTACCTCTATTTTGAATATGTTCTTTGATGAAGCCTCTTCTAAGGAAGGTGTTGGTGATGGATTGGTCTTTGCTTCACCTTGTCAAGAGACTATACCTTTGTCCTACAAGCTAGAATTTGAAGCTACAAATAATGTAGTAGAGTATGAAGCTATTGTTTTGGGTTTAAGGGCTACAAAAGACATGGGGATTGAAGAGTTATCAGTATTTGGGGATGCAGAACTAATTGTTCATCAGATAAAAAATATTTATCAAGCCAAGCACCCTAGGCTTAAGACTTACAGAAATGAAGTATGGGACTTAGTTGACAGATTCTTCCTAGCTTTCAACATTTCATTTATTCCAAGAGAGGAGAATACCATGGTTGATTCTTTGGTTGTTTCAGCAAGCCATTTTAGAATCCCATTGCCACCTAAACTCAAGTATGATGTAGGGGTGAAATATAGACCCTGTGTACCTGACAATATCAAGCATTGGAAGGTGTTTGAGGATGATAATGAGATCAAAAAGTTTCTTGAGTCTGCTGATGAGTTCTCTACATTACATATTGATCAGGATCATGATTATGAAAGTAGCCCTCATGCTGATGTATTTTCAAATAAAATTGTTAATCACCATATTATTCAGCTGCCTAGCAACCACATTCTGAAGGGACTAGTTCCTTTGGAAAGATTGTTTGATGGGAATGATGTGGCAGTAAAGTTTAGAGGTTCAGATGATGATGTTGAAGTAGTTGAGTACAATATTGGAACAGAGAAGGATCCCAAATTTGTCAAGTTGTCAAGCAGCTTGTCAAGAGAGAAAAGGGTCGAATACACCGAGTTGTTAAAGGAGTTTGCTGATGTGTTTTCCTGGACATATAACACAAGTATCATTGAGCAAAAGATCCCATTAAAGGAAGAGTCCAAGCCATTTAGGCATAAGTTGAGACAAATAAATCATATGTTGCCGCCCATTATGGAGAAGGAAGTTAAAAATATTTTGGCTGCCCAGATTATCATTCCTTTGAGATATTATGAATGGGTGGCCAACTTGGTCCCAATAAGAAATAAGAATGTAGAAATCAAACTTTGTGTGGATTTATAAAATCTGAACAGAAAATCTAAAAAAGATAATTACCCCTTGCCCAAGATGAAACACATATTACAAAGGGTGACAGGGGCATCCAGGATGTCTATGATTGATGGATTTTATGGCTACAGTCAAGTCTATGTCTTACCTGAAGACAGAGAGAAGACAACCTTCACCACTCCTTGGGGTACATTCATGTATGCTAAGATTCCCTTTGGATTGATGAATGGAGGAGCAACCTTTCAGCGAGCCATGGACATAGTTTTTATTGGAGAAAATGACAATTTTGTGGTCATTTATTTGGATGACATAACAGTGTTCTCACAATATGATAAAGAACATTATGATCATATGAAAAGAGTCTTCTTGAAATGCAGAAAATTTGGTCTCTCTTTAAATCCCAAGAAGTCATTATTTTCCATGAAAGAGGGGACATTGTTGGGGCACATTGTGTCAGCTGAGGGGGTAAAGATTGATCCAAGCAGGGTAGAAGCTATCCAAGCTTTGTCACTCCCTAGATCCAATAAAGAAGTTCAGTCTTTTTTGGGGAAAATTAATTTTATGAGAACGTTTGTTTCAAATTTTGTTGAGTTGGTAAAGTTTATCACAGCCATGTTGAGGAAAGGAAATGAAATCAAATGGACTGTTGAATCTCGTAACTCTTTTGACCAAATAAAGAAGGCCTTGACTGAAGCACCTGTGCTCATCAGTCCTAACTACTCCAAGGAGTTTTTGATTTTCTCTTTTGCTTTATTTAACACAGTAGCAGTTGTTTTATTGCAGAAAAATGTCGAGGGGTTAGATCATCCCATTTCGTTTTTCAGTAGGGCACTAAGAGATGTTGAAAGAAAGTATGACATCATGGAAAAATAGGCCTATGATTTGGTTAAATATCTCAAAGCTTTCAGAGTTTATTTTATGCATTCAAAATTGATTTCATATGTCCCTTCAGCTTCTATGAAGGAGATCCTCATTCATCCTAACATAGACGAAAGAAGGAGCAAGTGGATTGTCAATATCCTTGAATTTGATCTTGAAATAAAGCCCACCAAATTGGTTAAAGGCCAAGGTTTAGCTAGGTTGTTGATTGAATCTAATTACAAATCCTTGGGGGTCAATTTCATCAACAGTTATTAAGAGAATCAGCAAGCTGAGTTGTCTGATGAAGATCCTTAAGTCACAACCCCATTGGCAGGATGCACTTGGTACACGGACATTATATTTTTCCTACAGAAGTTGCAGCCTCTTGATGGCATGGAAAATAGCAAGGTAAGAGCTTTAAAGCTCAAATCAATTAAATATTGTCTGATTGATCAAGTCTTATATTGGAAAGACCCTTTAGGAGTGTTATTGAGGTGTATAGACCCACAAGAAGCCTAAAAGATCATGTATGATTTTCATGACAATGTATGTGGGGGGCATCACATCTGGAGAACCACAACCTACAAGATTCTCAGGGTTGGATATTTTTGGCCTAGCCTCTTCACTGATGTTTGTTCTAAAATCAGGGCTTGCGTTAAGTGTCAGAAGTTCTCTAGAAATCAGTAGCTCAAGTCTTTGCCATTGAAGCCTATGGTAGCTTCAGGACCTTTTCAACAATGGGGCCTAGATTTTATTGGGGAAACCCACCCTGCTTCAAGTGGTCAACATAGATGGATCTTGACTGCCACAGACTACTTTACTAAGTGGATAGAAGTTAGCCCCACACGAAATGCTTCCCACAAAGTAATCATTGGTTTTTTTGAGGATATTGTGGCAAGATTTGGTTGTCCAAACAGAATTGTCATTGATAACGCTTTAGCTTTTAAGACTTAACCATTGATTAAGTTTTGTGAACAGTTTGGAATCACATTGCTTCACTCTACTCCTTACTACCCCCAAGGTAATGGACTGGCAGAGTCCTCTAACAAGAGCCTTATTAAGATCATCAAAAGACTGTTAGAGGACAACAAGAAGGCATGGGATTCAAATCTTAAATTTTCTTTATGGGCTGACAGAGTGACAACAAAGAGATCTCTTGGTGTCTGTCATTTCCATCTTGTGTATGGATTTGAGGCCATCTTTCATTCTCAGCTTGCCTTGCCTGTGGAAAAATTCTTCCAAGATTACCAAGGAGAACCAAATGATATGATTAGAAGAATACAGCAACTGGTAGAAGCGCAGCAGACTAGGGAGAAACTACTGGACAAAGCACATGATCATCAAAAAAAGAGCAAGCAAGATTTTGACAAAAGGGTCAACAAAGAGGATTTCCAACTGGGAGATCTAGTACTTAAATGGGATTCACCTAGGCAAGACAAAGGAAAGCACGGTAAATTTGAGGCCTTATGGATCGGCCCCTTCAAAATTTCTGAAGTTTTTTCAAATAACACTTACAAGTTGCAGGATTTGGAGGATGTTGAAGTTTTTGGTAGCCCTGTAAATGGGCATTTTTTGAAAAAGTTTTTACTCAAGCCATGAGTGGCTTCCCATGTCATTGTAAATATCGTTTTTCTTTTGTTATGGTTTTTATAAGTGACTCCACAACCCAATACTAAGGCACTGAAACTACAAAATGAGTTCTTAAAGCCTCATAGGAAGGTCATTGTCCCCTATGGAGCCTATATGTTAACACAAAGATCTGCAGACTGTTTCTCAAGAATCAGACAGAAATTGAGGTTTACCCTCAAGAGCATTATGGTGTAAATCATGTGGCATTCTGCCCATTATTTCCACAGGGAAAACGAAAAATATTGGAGGCCTAAGAAGCTCAAGCACCCTCTCTTCACCTATCACATCTCCCTTGTTCCTCTGCCACCTCTACCTTTCCCTTGCCACCGCAACCTCATCCCAGCCTCTGCTCCCCCAATCGCTTCCTTCCACATGGTCGTCACTCACTCGTTTAGCCATGCGATTTTTAGCCAAGCACCTCGCTCCACATCACCCCCTGCGCATACGCTATCAGACTGCCACCTACAAATCTCGCATTGGTCACAGAAAAAGACCATTCATGGCCTCGAGGTGTCAAAATGGACTCGCAGAAGTCATTGGCACCGTCTGAGAACAGTTATGGGTGTCAAGCCCAGTCCTAATCCCAATGAAGACAGTTATTGAAGATTGTAGGCAACAATTGAGACCTCGCCTCATCCCATAAATGGAAAACGTTGCAGAGAGAAGCCATGAAGGCACACTTACGATCTGAAGCTTCCTTATGGGCATTTTTTCATGTAAAGCACATAACTATGCATGTATCGTGTTTGGCATAATGAGGTATGCACAACCTGACAGAGTGGGTGTCGACTGAAGGCTTTGAAGGCAGTCATCTAATCACATTCCTGGTGGTTTCAGCATTTTAGTATATATAGGCAGTTTTGATATTTTGTTAAGGTCGAATGGTTTAGCTAAGCTCCCTGCTATTGTAATATTTTGATTGAGAACAATTGGTTCTCTAGTTATGTGTTTGTTTTTTGAGACATCTTAGTTAATCTAAGTCAACTTTCTTACTCCATCTTATTTGTCTTTGATACTAAGAGAGTTCATGTTTGATTGATTCACATGTTTGATTGATTTACATGGATTGTTGTAACTGTATTATGATAAAAAAATTATTATAGTACTGTTATGATTTCTTTCAGCTTCCTTGAAATTTGAATCCAAGAGGACCTTGTGTTTAAATTTTTCCTCCTTAGGCTGCTGGAAAATTTTATGTTCATAGAGGACCTGACAGATATTTATTTGTTGCATGAAATCCTTGGGATGACATACCTACATTGTTGGTATGAGATGTTTTCGAAATTGCTAAATCCGATTTCTGCAATTTCGACGGATTTGCATTGAAAATGTTCATAAATGGTGTTTTTTTTATATTTTTCAATGAAACCTAAGAACCTGGCATCCACGCCGACCATTACCAGAACAATGGTTTATATTGTCAAATTAATTCCAAAAGAACAACATGTTGCTTTGACAAAAGATTGGGATTGATCATATTTTATTCAAAAACGACAAAAATTTTAAATTATGGTTGTCATTATTTGTCTTATACAAAAATATAAACATAAAAATGTAAATCTCTTGGATGACATACCTACATCGTTGGTATGATTAAGCGCAATCGCGCAAAGCTCCTCTTGGTTTCGAGAATAATTCATTCTCTACTAAACAGGGGCAACCATGTGAAGGTGGAAGCTCTAATTATGCTCCCCCTTCACCCCCCTCACATCACTCTCAATTTCCTCATAGTACCTAATTTGAAATTATAAAGAACATGTATCATATACTATATTATACAAAATAAAAACATGTAAAGATCATATAAAAGATATAAACACATACTTCTTCTTTTCAACAATTAAATGTCAGTCATCTTCTTCATCCAACTCAACATTTGTATTAGGATTTGGTTCAGAATCGATATTGGTGACAGGCTCATTCATATCAACATCATTATCAACATCATTTTCTCTAATATAGTTATCAATATCGTCAATGAGATCGTCGTCTCCTACATTTGGATAATCAACTTCTTCGTCTGACACATCAATTACATGAGCCATCTGCTACTTCTCCGCATAATCATGATCTTCTTCCTTGTTATTATCTTCATCCTCGGCTTCATGATTATACTTTACTGGTCTTCCTCTTCGATTATATCTAACAACGTATGACCAACCCGCTTTACTAGGTACCTCTGAGTAAAATATTTTCTCACATTGACTTGGAAGAACATAAGGCTCTGTACTCGGTTCAAATGCCCTTGTATTAACCATGGTAAACCCATTATCATGCTCAATAACAGTTCTTTCAAGATCACGTTCATACATCTATAACCTGTACCATTTAATCTCAAACAAAACTATTTTAAAGGAATTAAAATCGCACTCAATTATATCCTCCAAATGCCCATAGTACCTATTCTCAGTTTCTTCCGGATTTCTATCACTTCTAGAGGAAATGTTGGTGACCTTAAACATTACAGTTATCCCACAATCTGAGGTTTTCATCTCATCATCCAACATTTTGATACGAAATTTACGACCATTACACCACATAGCCTTGTGATGTTTCAACTGCAACATGGAAAACAAGTAAACAATGCATTGTCAATTAATAAACCTCTTATAGGACTTAGTAAATATATATTTCAAAAATTAAACAAACCAAATACATTGAAAAATTGGGAAATAACTAGGAAAATGTGGGTAAAAAGTTTACTTGACTGTTTATCTTTTAAACCAAAGGCTAAATCAACTTCTCTTGATGTAAGATCAAGAAATTGATCTCAATGACGATGCATTGTTTTAATAATCTTACTCACCCCTTCCCATGATAACCTACTGAAGTATTCTTCAGTATATTCTATCTAATGATCCATCCAATCAAGGTTGTTTGCAATGTAAAAATGTAAATCATCCCACTCTCGAGCAACTATATGATAAAATAACAATTTAATATCATTAATTAGCTATTGTTAATATAGGAATAATTTAATATAGTTCAATATGTAGGAACAAAAAATGTAAAAAATCAGTATGATAAGATAAAATTGGAAAAATAAATGTGTAATATATTAAATCTACGTCAACATCTAATAAATACCTTTCACATTCCTCATTTTACCTTTCCCCAATAGGACCTCCCCTTCAAATTTGTTGATGGAGTCGAGATGCCAAATGTGAGGCACATTCATATTTTCTGCTAATTTAGGTAGATATTGACTAATATACACCATGCATTGATATACCATATATCCCTCAACCATAGAACCCTTCGAACATGCTCTTTGTCTAACAAAAGCCTTCGATGACTTCAACTGCCTCTCCACCATCCACATCGACCTTCTGTGTACTGGTCCACATAATTCAATCTCCTCAACTTGGTGTATGAGGTAGTGTTCTTGTGCATTGAAAAATGTTGGAGGTAGATACTATTGCATTTGACACATTAGTCGGGGAATTTCTCTCTTCCAATACCTTATATCTTCTTTATGGATTTATTTTGAAGATAGCCACCTACAAATGTCGATGCAATAAAATAAAATCAGGGCAAACATAAATTTGCAAATAAAACATAATATGTCAATAAGTTCTACTACAAATCACATAAGAAGTACATTTTCCTTATAAAGCGTTACTTACCTCATGTATTTGCCAAGTACATAAATAATTTGTTTTATGTTATTGTCAAAGTCATCTGGGAGAGATAACGGTAGAACATATTGTAACAAAAAACAAATAATTATTATTTGTTTCCAAATAAATACATACCAATAAGGAAATATATTATAACCTACTAATTACCTACCATTGACTAAGGTTATCAGCAAAATCGATGTGATATTCCGAAAGATGATTCATTTGGCAAATCAAGAAAGTAAAATAGATCGGAAGCATTAAAAAAGAAGGCATTGTAAAAAAAGATTAAAAAATCTACTGAAAAAACTGAAATGTACATGTGATGAGTTTTTGAGTGAATGGTCACTCAAGGGTAGAATTTCTCCAAATACAACCTATTGACGGGGTCATTGAACAAGTCATCCTCAAGGTAGGAAAGGATGTATGGTTCCCAAGTTAGACAATGCTTGAAAATGAATGGGACCTTCCATAGAGTCCTTAACTTACCTAGACCTAATGTGTCCCTAGTGACATCATAAGCAAGAAATAAATCACTTTTGTTAAATGAACGAGTGGGGACTTGCTAGTCATATGTTGATTTAGAGCAATTTTTGATAGTTTCATTATTTTGTAATGAAGATCAATGATCCTCATCGGTGCTCTCCAAATCCATGAGGCGTTGTTTGAGAGGTGTGGTATCTGAAAGGAGTTTGACTCCCATACAGAGAGTTGGAATTTCACATTTTATGGGAAAAAATGCTTCCACTCCATGGATGAAGTGAAAAGGGATAAAACTTCTGGCAGTTTTAACTCATGTCCATTCGGCCCAAAGTGTGAAAAATAGCATGAGATTCCAATTGATTTTGTGTTTGTTAATTATTCACTACAACATGGTTTCAAAGATTTTGTTAACGACCTCAACTTAGCCATTACATTGTGGGTAGTAGGGCGATGTGAACTCGTGGATGAAGTTTGGCAATGATGAAAGTTCTTGGAACACCTCATTCTCAAAATGGGTTGTGGTCTAAGACTAAATGTTGGGGGACCCTGAAGCGAGTGATGACATGGTTGAAGAAAAAATGAGTGGCTATGTCTATTGTGTTATTAAATATTGGCATCACTTCATCCCACTTCGTGAAGTAGTTCATTGTCGCAATGATGTACTTGTGACCCCCACTAGATGGGGGATTGCAAGTCATGAAGTCAATCACCCACTTGCATAAGGGACCAACAATGATGATGGGATGCAACAAAGCTAGTGGAGCTCTGGTTTTGTGAGTGAAAACCTGGTATTTCATGCATCTCTTGACTGTATGAACGCAATAGTGGAAGAGGGTGGGCCAGAAATAACTAGTGTGGATGATTTTCTATGCAGTAGACATTCCTAATAAATGAGTATTGTAAGCTATGCTATGATATTTATTTAAGACCTGCACGGCTTTCTTTAAGGGTGAGGAAGCATCGAAGAGTTTGGTATCCACTCCTTTCCTATACAAGATGTCTTCAATGAGGAGGTATTAAGTAGCATGGTGGTGGATGCGCCAACAGTCATCATGAGAGAGATGTGGGACGAACTTCTGAGTGTGAAGTTAGGTTAAAATGTCAACATACCATGGGTCGTCCAATGAAATCAAGAAGAGGTGCTCATCTAGGAAGTTATCATTCACTATTGTGTCCTTGGTGTCGAATGAGAGATATGTGATAAATTTCACGAGGACAAGTGCCTTATTGTTTTTTATTATGAAATTAAAATCAAATTCATGAAGAAATATGATCCAACGAGGGAACTTACCATTGATAAGTCATTGACTCATAAAGTATTGCATGGACTTGGAATTTGTAATAACTATTGTGGTTCGAAGAAAAATGTAACATCACACCTTCTAGACTATGTGAATGACGGCTAGAGCTAGCTTCTCCCCATGATTGTAGTTGAGAGGTCTTAATAGGTTTTTCTCATGTAATAGATGGCATGCTCGCGACCATGATTCCCTTGCTAAACTAACACTCCAACAAAAAATACCTCCAAGGCAGATAAGTAAAGGATGTAATCCTTATTAAATTCAAGGGGGGTAATTAAAGGGGCATTTGAGAGGGCATGTTTTAGAGTGTCGAAAGATTTTTGTTCTCGTTCATTCCATTGAAACAGAAATCCCTAGCATAGCTACCATAAGAAGCCATGAGTACAAGTGGCATAGTTAGGAACAAAGCATCGTAAAAAATTGGGTTTGCCCTATAGACTTTGTAGTCAGTGCAAGGTCTTAGAGAGAGGTATTTCATTGATGGCCTATAATTTCAGAGGGTCCACCATGATTCCATTTTGGGAAATGATGAAACCTAATAATCATCTAGCGATGACACAAAGGATGCACTTGAGGGGGTTCAAGCAAATTTGTATTTTTGACATAGTTGGAAGATGGTACATAGTTCTTCTAAGTGTTGTGGTTGCTTCTTGGATCAAGTCATGAGATTTTCAAGATAGGTCAAGATAATATGAGCAATGTCATGGAAGATGTATGTCATGTCACGTTGGAAATTGGCTCCAATGTTTTTGAGCCCAAAGGTCATAACGCAATAGGTGAAAGCAGTTTTATACTAATCCACATGGAAGATATGCATTTGGTTATACCTAGGTGGGGTGGATAACACTCCTCTCAATTGCCCAAGTAGACCTAATTGACATAATTTTTGGATTATCTATCCTAAGAAACACCCAGGAACTTCCCCTGATTTGAAGGATCTAACCTAGGGTAAACCAGATTCTTTAAGGCTCAAGGCCATATCAACATGTCACCAACAAGAATAAAACCTAAGTGGGGAGGATAACAATCATCCCCCCCAACCACCCAAGCTAGACCCAATTGAAAAAACATTTTGGTATATATATCTCGTGAAACCCTCATGCACTTCACCTCATTTCGAGGATGATACCCAAAGTAAAACCGGATTTTTCAGGCCTTAAGCCCATATCAACATATCACTAGCAAGAATAGAATGTGAGTGGAAAGGATAACAATAATTCCTCCCAACCATCCAAGATAGCCCAATTGACTTAAATTTTTGGAACATATATTTTGGGAAACCCCCAAGCACTTCCCCTCATTCCAAGGATGGTGCATAGGGAAAATTGAATTCATCATGGTTCAAGGCCATATCGATATGTCACTAGCGGGAATAAAATCTAAGTGGGAAGGATAATGATCATTCCTCTCAACCACCCGAGCTAAACCCAATTGACAAAAAAAATGAAATATTATCTCGAGAAACCCCCAAGCATTTCCCTTCATTATAAGGATGGTACCCAAAGTAAACCAAATTCGAGGCTCAAGGCTATATCAACATGTCCATAACGAGAATAGAACCTAGGTGGGCATGATAATGAACATTCCTCCCAACAACTCGAGATAGACCCAATTGACATATCATCATGACCTTTACAAAGATAGAAGTTCAGTTTCCTCTTATTATTTCTTTGAAAAAATCCACTTAAATAAGAAGCCAACTAGCAAGGTCTTCATAATTGAATGAAAATTAATCAAACACATGTGAAAGTGGCAACTCATAAACCCACATTCAAAACTGCAATAAATAAACTAAAAATTAGTTTGGAGAAAAAAATCTCAAAAAACATATCCTACTTTCCAAAGAGGCCCCTTACCAACGACAATATACCCCCTATATGCAATGATGAATCAACCTTGTATCCTATACAAAAATAGTATGAAAATATCACAAGAAAATGGCATGATTGAGATCCCAAATAGTTAAACTTAAGATATCATAACTAGAAAAGTCATTTATCAACCTCAAAACACTTACCAAGGCTTCTAAATACAACCTTAAGAAGAAAATTGTGATACGCTGACACTATGAAAGCTATTATTTCTTCAACGAGTTCTTATAATAAACTATCGAGGGAAATAAACCCATACATATGTATGGTTTCACACTAGGAAAGATTTTATACATATGTATGGTGTCATATACCGGGAAAGATTTGATTTTCAAATGAGACTTAGTCCATAAATTATTTTATCATCTTCTTTATATTCCTATTTATATTTGTATTCTAATAAAATACTTGAAAACATCTAATCTTAGTTTTAATGTTATCATATTATTTATTTGAAAACAATCAAAAAGTTTTCTTCTTTTACTTAAGCACATTATGTGTACTTCATTTCACATAAATATTGTCGTTGTCTTGAGACTTATCTATATTTCCATTCAAAATCTCACCAGCAATGGCTCCAAGCCATGGTCACAACCTTTCTAAGCATTTGAACATGTATCCTAGTCTTCCTACCCTTGTGCCACCTAGCCAAATCTTGGGAAATAGATTTCTTTTGGTTTTGTAGTTATAGGACTCCTTCATAGGCATTAATGTGTTGGGATTATTTGACACTAGCTCCCTCTCTCTTAACTTCCCCTAATAAATTTAGATAGTTTGAGCAAATATTCATAGTTTTGAATGGAGCAATTGATTTGTTAGTCTTATAATATTTTAATCCGGTACTCAATAATTCACACAAAATTAGTTTTGTAGTCATTTCAATTTTTTAGTTTTTTCTCAAAGTTTGGAAAGCTTGATACTAATCACTTTCTTGATAAAATTTCCACCCATTTATTTATGCAATATTAACTTTTCGCAACTTCAAATAAAATCAACTAATTTACTATATGGTGTGCTCATCTTTCATATGTGTAGCATTTGAGATCATTTTTAAAAGCCTACATGTACTTTTAAACATTTCAAAGTATTAAGAGATAGTCCATCATCACGGAGATGATCACACAAGAGCCAACTATATAAATAATTGTTTCCAATAAGAAAGTGGGGTACTTCAAGAGATGGTTGGCTTCTAAATGGAACGAAATAAACACTTATTAACCCGAGACTCCACTTACTAGATGAAAACCAACACTATTGCAAAGCTAAAATGTTTGATATGATTAACTAGCAAGTTTTGTTTATAAAAACAAATGCTTTTTTGTTACATTATTATTTATTTTACTGAATTATAAAGTTTTCCTTAAATTTGTTGTGTGAATGCATAGTTCGTTAACTAATGACCAAGTAAAACATATCACATATATGCAATAACTAATCAAGCTTGTGCCTTACATAAAAGTGATATGTAAACCTCACAAAAAGGAGATAATTGATATCCCAAACAACTAAGCTTAGGATATCATATATAGAAGTGTCATTTATCAACTTCACAAGGCCTATAAATACAACCTCAAGAAGATGATTGTGACATGAGTTCAACAAGTTCTTATCATGAATTACAAGAAGTAATCTCATATGCATGTATGGTGCCATATATTGGGAAACCTTTGATTTCTAAATGAGATATAGTCCACAAATTATTTTCTCGTTTCTTTTATATTCATATTTATACTTGTATTATAAGAGAATATTTGAAAGCATCTATTACTAGTTTTAATGTTACCTTATTATTTATTTCATGTTAATAAGAATTTTTTCTTCTCTTAACTTAGTATATCAATTATCTGTAATGCATGTCACGCAGATAACATAGTTATCTTGAAATCTAGTTATAATCCTATAAAAAATATTGCATGCCATAGCTCCATGCCAAGTGCATAGCCTTTCTATATATTTTTACATGTATTATAGTCTTCCTACCCTTGTGCCACCTAGCCAAATGTTGGAAAATTGGTTTCTTGTGTTATTTTAATGTTAGTACCTCTTAATAGAAATTAGTGTGTTATGATTCGTTTACACTAGTTTACTCTTTCTTAACTTCCCCTGATAATCTTTGGTATTTTCCCACATATTGGAACAAGTATTCACCATTTTGAATGGAGCAATTGATGGTGTCTTATTAGGACACAATGTTTTTTTCTGGTAATTTCAAATTATTACTTTTTTATCAAAGTTTTGAAAGCCTCATACTCACTTTCTTGATAAAAATTCATCCCAATTGATTTATGCAATAGTAATGTTCATAATTTAAAATAAATTCATCTAGTATACTATTTCTTTTAATCATCATTAACAAGTCCAGAATTTGAGATAATTATGGAAAGCCTACATGTAATTTAAATCAATGTTTATTAGTATTAAGGTATAGTCCATCATCAAGGAGACGATAACATAATATTCAAATATCTAAATAGTTATGTCCAGTAGGAAAGAGGAGCACTTCAAGAGATGGGTTGGCTTCTAAATGGAATGAAATAAACACACTGCTAAACTTTAATCATAGTAACCCAACTTAAATTATTTGATGAACCCCAACACTATTGCAGAGTTCAAATGTTTAAAATGATTAACTATCTAGTTTTATTTATAAAATAAAATCTAACTTTGTTGGTACTTTATATTTATTTTACAACAATTATAAAGTTCCCTTCAATTTAGTGCATCAATGTTGTGTAACTTCAACATTTTCATTAAAATCACATTTGTATTATATTATAAAGAAGATAAGAGATGAAATTACATTTGCATTTAGTATTTTTAAACTATTACAACTAATTCTATGTTGTAAGATACATATTACAAATATTCCATCATGACCTTTACAAAGATAGAAGTTGAATTTGATCTTTTCTTTCTTTGGAAAAATCCACCTAAATGAAAATTAATCAAATACATGTGAAAGTAATCATAAACCAACACCCAAATCAGTAATAAATAAGCTAAACTTAACTTGAAAAACACATGTCCAAAAAGCATATATTACTTTCCAAAGAGACCCCGAAAAACACATGTCCAAAAAGCATATATTACTTTCCAAAGAGACCCCTTGATCAATGACCAAGTAAAATCCTATATGCAATGATAAATCAACCTTGTACCCTACACGAAAGTAATATGTAAAACTCACAAAGGAAAGGGCATAATTGAGATCTAGTTAAACTTAGGATGACATAGCTAGACAGCTCATTTATCAACCTCACAAGGTCTGTCAAGGGTTGTCAATACAACCTCAAGAAGAAGATTGTGATATGAAGACATTATGGAAGCTATTATTTGTTCAATGAGTTATTATAATGAATTACAACAAGAAAAAAGTTCATATGTATGTATGGTGTCATATATTCAGAAATCTTTGATTTGATTTTTGAATGAGATTTTGGTCCACAAATTATTTCTCGATTGTTTTATATTCCTACTTATACTTTGCATTCTAACAAAATACTTGAAAACGTCAATTATTAGTTTTCATGTTATCTTATTATTTATTTGACAGCAATTAGAAAGCTTTCTTCCCTTAATTCAATATATCAATTATGTTTAATTCATTTAATACAGAAATTGTAGATATCTTGAGAATTCTTTATATTGTCATTCAAAATCGTGTAAACAATAGCTCCAAGCCATGGCCACAACCTTTCTATATATTTTAGCATGTATCCTAGTCTACCTAGCATTGTGCCACTTGGACAAATCTTGGAAAATAGATTTCTTGTGCTTTTGCAATTTTAGTAGTCCTTCATAGGAGTTAATGTGTTCCTATGACACTAGTTCTCTCTTTCTAAGAACTTCCCTAATAAAGTTTATATTTTTCCATATATTTGAGCAAGTTTTCACCACTTTGAATGGAGCAATTGATGTGTTAGAATTAGGATATCCCAATTTGGTATTTACCAATTCACATAAAATGAATTTTGTGGTAATTTCAATTTTTATTTTTCCTTGAAAGTTTTCAAATACTAATACTCATCACTTTCTTGATAAAAATTCCCCCATTTATTTATGTAGAAATTTTGAATCTGCGACAATTAATGCAAATATTAAATTTCACCTAATTTACTTGAGGTTTCCCTGATCTAATTCCTATGAACTTCCAGCATTATGGATTATCTAAATTATTCAATTACAATAGCAAATGCTTCTCTTTACTTCATCCCATGCCACATGGCAACCCAAAAGAATAAATACCATACAAGTGTACTTCAACGTTAGCAAGGTACAGCCCTTAGACTACACTTTTCCAGGCATAGAGCAAATCTGAACTTTATTACAATATATTTCATGGCAGAAAATCTACTCTATCTAATATGTGTATTAAATCACTTAATAATTTCAACATTATAATATGTCAAATCAACATGAAGTACAAGTGTCTGAATTAAACCAATCAAGAAGATAGTACAAGTTAAAAGGCAAATCTACAAGTACACAATAATTGGAAAATTAGAAACTTTATATATATATAAAGTACAAGTACATACCAGAAATAAAGTACAAGTACATACCACAACTTTATCACAACACTAGTACATGTCAAGCTCTCCAAATCCTAACTAGGGAAACCATGAAAACCCTAGCCACCAACTCCTCCTAGCTAGGAATAACTCCTAACCAAAGTCAGTGATTCCACCAAGGGTCCTCAACAAGCTAGCATCATCACTAGCAAGTTCTCCTTAGCACATGCAAAACATCTCCTTCTCTTCTCCTCCTCATCAAGCATAACAAGTAGCACAAAGGTTTCTAAAACCTTGGTCTTCTTCTCCCATAGGAGCTACAAGATACAATGCAATCTTCTACCCCTTAGGGTTTATCACAAACACTAACTTATTTTCATGCTTGGGGTAAAACCTTAACCCTGGAATTTTCCTTGAACTTCTCAAAGAACCCTAGTGCTCAAAGACAGAGAAATAAAGAAAATAGTGCACTCCACTTCTCACATCTCTAATACAAGTGTTTGATGAACAAATTCATAAAATCAAGACTTATGAACAACTGACTCTTTCCTTCTTTCATGTATACAAGAAGTAAAGGAGGCCAACAATATAAAGTCGACCTAGTCCACTACAAAACTCTATATAAGTAGGCTCAAATGTGGAGTACTCCCACTACAATTGACACATGTTGAGCTCCAAGGTGAAGAAGTCCAACAAGCAAGGCTCCAAGGCATGAGCATTCCTCAGGAAGGGTCCAACACTCCACAAGTGTCCAAAGCGCCAACACTCCCTCTATGCCATGTGATTCTCCGAGTCCACCCCTCCTACATGATCACTCCTTCCACTCACATCCTCAAGTCAAGTGCAAGCATCCATGCAAGCAGCGAAGTGTACCAGTGCTATATAGGGTTCAATGCCCTCCTCTAAGATGCACAACACTCCTCCACCAAAGCAAGTCGTCCTCCCAAGCAAGCAACCAACCCCCATGTGGCCATCATGAAGAATGTCAACAATCTCCAAGACCTTAAATGCTCCAAGGAAGAAGGCCACATACGCACAAAGATGAGGTCTAGGAATCAATTAGCAAGCCACCTCACATGTGTGTCCATCACGACACAACCAAGGGTCATCCATACACCACGCACCCCACATCCCATGAGGCACCCCAAAGAATGGTGTAAACACTTTCGACGTAACCCTGAAAGCTAACACTCCCACTTTACAAGGAAAGTGTTTTCACCAACGCCAATATACTCACTCTGTAACTAACCAAATCTGCCATCTACAGATTGGAACATGTTGCAATGTCAAAATCAACCATTGTCACGTAAACATCACACTCCTCCATCAAGTCATCCTTGTTAAGATGAAATCTAACTGTCAAATTCAAGATGACTAAACTCTCGACGGTGACTACCTTAATATATGACGTTTTATAATGCAAGAGATTTCTAAAGATCTCATGCAATTTCAACAAAGATATTGCTTTTATTTGTATTCAAAGATCAGCGTTGTGTGATGCAAAAGATAGTATTTGTATTATATTTTATTTCAAGCAAAGACGTCCCTTCCAAGGGAAAGGTTCATTTGTCGATAGATTCAATTTGTTTGTAACAAATGTAATGTGAATGTTTCACGAAGGATTTTACTTAGTTCTACAATGATTTCATACTTCTATTTTTTCAGCTTGTAATCATGGTAGGGGTTTTTACTTCGATGAAAACAAGCCTTACAAAAATGGTCTAAAGATGAAATCTATAGATCTCCTCTAGAAAGTTCAAAATCAAAAAAATAAATGAAATCTACAGATCTCCTTGGCTGATATGTGTTTTCATTAGTTGGCCCAAGGGGTTAGCTCAACCGATTGTCATCAATGTTTCTTTTCATTTGGCTAGTTCCATCCCAGTAGGTGTCTAGTTCGATCCCCCCCTAGGTGAGTCTATGCCGACAAGTTTACTAGTGATGCCATCCACAAATGTGAGGAAGCATCCCCTGGGTTTCCCCAAGTGGCTTTCCTTGGAAAAAAAATGTATTTTCATCAGTTGCTAACATAACAATAATAATTTCCATAGAAAAGGCGATCAAACAAACTTGCAAAGGTTTGGCCCTGCACCTTTGGTATCTAGTTCAGGTTTGGCAATTTTTTAATTTGGGTTCATAGCAAGAACAAGTTGATGATATGTATGTGACAAATAGAGAAAACAATATATGAAAATAAGATATAACAATATCACATGTGAATAAAACTGGAAAGAGTAAATATATAAGGATAAGTTCCAAGTTTATGCCTATTGCCTCTATTATGCTTCTATCTTGTACTGTTTCATACATTAAAACTGTTGCAGCCTAGTCAAATCCCGTTAGCGCAATTGGATTTCAAGGGTTTCGTTCTGTAAGGCGGCCAAGGTTCGAAACTCGCAGTAGTCAGGAGGAGACACCCTAAAAAATCCAACCATGTTAAGGGTTGGTGTGGCCCAGGCCAGGTGCAATCCCCGGGTGATTTTGACGGCTTAGATGCCCCTAGGTCGCAGTTTCTTAGACCACGGACTAGTCCCATAGGCAACAGACACGCTAGCAAACAAAAAACCTGCTAAAGCCTAGAACAATGATAAAGGGTTGGTTATTTATCAACATTATTTATCTTTCTAACAGTGGTAGAGATCAATGTTGTATATGTCGTGTCGAGGAAAGTATCAACAAGGGTCCGGAATGTAACTTCTCGGACCGACATTTGCGGAAAATGTCTGAATATCTCGGAAAATGTCAAAAGACCTCAAAAATACAAAAACACCCATTTTTTTCAATTTTTTGACTTGTAAAGCAACAACAACATCAAATAAACACTTTCCTACATAAATATGAAAATACAACCAATAATAAGTTACATGTCTCATCCTTAAGTTATATGGGATTTTTAAGCTAGTTTTATAGTTAGAGTTGGTTTAAAATAACTGCCCATGTTGACCTAGGCTTAGGTTGGCTACATTTGTACCTAGGCTTAGGTTGGCTACATTTGTGTTCCATGGATTCAACTTAGCTATGTGAAGATCAAATGTTCAACTTGTTATCCAACTTGTTATGTGAAGATCAAATGTTCAAATTGCATCGAAGTTATTTCAATCTTAACCTTAAGCATCTACATGTTGGTATTTTAAATAAAATATCTACTATACCTTTGTAGCCACGTTGAGATGAGAGATAATATGGAAACCAACAAGCTCCATGGCTGCTTCTTGCACATAAATGGTAGATTCATGAAACCTACCCTCCACAACACATTAAACATGTGTATCACCTAACTCTCTTGAATCTACTTCAACGATTTCACTAACCTATGGCATTGCTAGAAACATGCGATCAGACAAATTTATCCTTCATATAATCAATCAAATATGATACAAATTAATTACTAAAATAATCTGAATCCTACTATACATGATGAATCTTAAATTGACTTTTTTAAAGAAAAGATGCAAGGTTTGCATTAATCCCATCAAAAAACAATAAACTCTTACAACTCTTAGTGCCTTACCTATGGGAATTGGCGAGTTTTCTTGTAAAAAAGACTATCAGAATAAATATCATCAACCAAGGCTGTGTAAATCATGTTTATGAATCTCTACTCAATCAAGAATTGTTACATAAATCAAAAAACCTCAAAAAACCTCAGCAGGCCGACATATTGTAAAATGTCGGGACACATTGGCAAAATGTCGGGACACAATGAAAGTGTCGTGACGCTTTCAAAGTTTCGGATATGTCGCGAAATTTTCAGGGGAAAGTTTCGGCCAGGGGAAAATGTCGGTGACATATCCGACATATCCGATATTTCGGTGATATATTCAAACAGTGGTAGAGATAGCGACCTGAGATTCATGGGTTCTCCCTCCCTGAGATTCATCTGGACTACTTTCTGGCTGGTTGAGAGCAACCTCCTACAAGCCATTAAAAATGGCACAACAGAAGTACTAATTCAAAAACTCCCAACATCGCCAACAGAACTTGTGTCCACATATTGGATTTGTTTTTCCTTTCTCTGGCTTCTACTCATTTCTTAATTCCCCATAAGAAATCATTCTTATGCAAAGTGATTTATTTGTTCAATTATAGTCAAAGATACAAATTTATTTCTGCTCCAGGCCAACTTACCAGCATGTTCAGTAAGGCAGCCTAATATTCCTGAGGACTCGTCTAAGATGCCAACCACCTATGAAGTTTTTCAGGTCCTAATAGGTACATCAAGTCCTCTTAAACACTCTTGATCGACCCAAATCTCTTTCAAGACTAGCCTTGTCGCCTTCTATCATTTTGTTGCAATTCCTGCCCATTACTTTTTTATCTGATTGCTTTGAGAAGAAAGAAAACTGCATTTGAAATCCTCTAAAAGGCTCGCAGAATCACCTTGTTGTTCTATTTGTTTGTCAGTAGTGTCCCTCGTGACCATTCTCATATTTCTATGAAGTATCTGGAGGTTTTGCACAATAGAACTCCTGAAATACCTCCACGTTTTGTGTTGTGTTATGTCCAAAGATACCTTGTATACTTCCAGCAGCCCCCTGTAATCCTGGCCCTAATAAACTCATTATATGATCTTATCTGTCCATAATCGTATTTTTGCCTTCAAGAGTTAGGGATATATTGATTATATAGAACACCAGAAATTTGCATTTATGTTTTGCACTGAAAATGCTAGACTCCTGAGAAATTTGAGTTTACCTGCTAAGTGAATGTTTTTACAAATATTTGTCTTATTTTACTCGATTAAATTATTAAACACCAAAATATTAATTCATAGAAACCTAGGCTATGCTTTCTCTCTCTGAGAGAGAAAGACATGTACAAACCTTCATTATAATGCACAACTCTAACAATAATTTAATATCTGAACCCATTTAAGTGCAGGCAATTCACATCCAGATTCTGGGAAGTATACTAAAACAATATTCTTAAAGTCTAGATTTATCAGACTATCAAACGTCCATTTGCATTGGACTGTGTTGATCCACGTAGTGAATAAATCACTAGAAACAATTGACAACCTTGTAATTTGGAACAACCTAAAATTGAACTCCTAACAAAGGAAGGAAATACTTTACAAATCTAAAAGACCACCCATGAGGATCACAATTTTGCAAGAAGATGTAAAAAATACGCTATGATGAACCCCAAAGCAGCACCGGCAGCCACCTGCAGAGTAAGCAATAATCTACCAGGTCAAACTAGCATACCAAAAGAAGAGCATGTAAAATTCCAACACTGACACCCAACATATAGATCTTAAATATAAACCAAACAGAAAAATAGGAGTGCGAGCCATTGAAGTATTTTCTCAACTCAAGAAAAATTCTGTTGAAGTACATCATTTGATAGCTTATATTTCTCCTCTTTTTTACCTTAATCAAGTAACATGCCCAAATTTATAGCACTGAAAATAATGGTTCTCTACACTCTGGACTAAGTTTCCTCATCAGGTATATTCTTTCATCTACCAATAGATTGCAGAAATTCTGCATTCACTATGCATTAGGATAGGGTGATAGAGAGAAGCTCAATAAATCATTTTTATCATAATCAGGAGAAATCAATAATAGATTATCATATGTCCTCACTCAGCTCTACCAGCTTTAGGCTATTCTCCATAACATCTTATATGGTGATTATTCATGTGTCAACAACCAATATATTCATTCTTCTGGCTAAGAATGAAGAGAGATGGATAACCAATTAAAACTTTCATATAGCAAGAGGATCTCATTGCAAATGGCATGTCCTAAGCCCCATGATTAAATATTGGAAATTGGAACTATCAATGTGATATGACATGTGAAGAAATTCAAAACTTTCTTACTTTTTCTTGTTAGGTTCCAGGTTAGTCTGAAAGTGTTTACACCATGTTTGGGGGTGCTTCATGAGATTTGAGGTACTTGGTGCATGAAATCCCCCAGAAGATCCAAGATGGATTGGCACGTGGGAGATGGTTCATGAAGGATTTGCACATTGGAGATTTCTTGCCCAGTGGTTACTTGACCTTAGTTGGGTGCTTGCTTGGCATTCTTCCCTAGGGTGTTGGAGTTCTCTTGATAACTTGGGGGACATCCTTCATGATGGTGATATGGAGAGGTTCACTTGCTTGGAGAACATCCTACTTACGAGGAGCAGCATTGTGCATCTTGGAGTAGGGCATCAAATCCTAGATAGCATGGGGTAGCTTAGATTCTTTGATGGAGGCTAGGAGTTGGCTCAAGGATGCCCAAGCTACGACAATGTTTATGCGAAGGAAATCAACCCAATGGACTACAAGGCTTAGAAGGAGCGATGGATTCCATGTGGGCTTGTGATGTGTTAACCCCTGGATTTTCACACTTGGAGATCCAGAGGGTTAAGAGCTAGCATATAGTATTTAGGCTAGCATTCAGAGATTTTGCCAGAGTTTTAACACTTGTGTGAGGCAGAGGTTGGTTCCCACCAGAGACAAGTACAGGACTAGTAAATAGTTGTTTTTGTTTCAAAGTTAGAGTTAGCACAGTTTCACAGGGATATGAGAGAGATTTCTATATAAAAGAAGGTGACCCTACTTTTTAGGAGACAATGACCGAAGACTCATGTGACAGTTTTGAGCATACAGTGTTGGTCCTTGCATGATACTGAACCCGATGGCATTTTTCCAGGTATCATGCAAGTACCTTCTATTTTTAGCAGGTTGAACTCCAAACCTCATATCAGGATTCTGAGTGTGCAATATTGATCCTTGAGACATTCCGAGTCTTTTGGACCTTTTCCAGGATGACTTGTCACCATTTTCTATTTTTAGCAAGTGGAGCACCAGAGCTCGCATGTCAATTTTGATCACATATTTGGAATCCTAGCAGAAAATTGAATATCATGAATATGATATCATCGACACGCAACCACATTCTATTTTTAGCAATGTCTATTTTTAGACATTTGCACATGGCAGTGTTCTCCTAGTCATCCTGGACATTCTTGACAGTTTCCTATTTTTCAGGAGTCTGACCCTATTTTTAGCAGTTTCTATTTTTAGCAGGGGTGGTCGTGTGACGTCCCCTTCCACTTGATCATGATGGAGGATGATTTAGTAACCTATATGAGTTTCGTAGGCTATAGTCAGTGAAGAAAAATGGAGTTAGGGGTTTATTTGATGTCACTTAGCTAAGAGATGTTATATTTCTAAAGTGACATTAAGTAAAAACGTAATAAAGTAACTTTTAGATTAATAGTTACTTAACAATAGTAAAACGCAACTTTTAATCTTTAAGTGAAAAGTAAAAGGGGAATAAGGGTCAAGTTGGATCAAGTCAAAGAGGGTAAAGGGGCATCGAAGAATTATAAAAGGAGGGGTAGCGCTTCACTTTCCTCGTTATGTTTTGGATTGATCTCTTGTTGGAGTGCTCTTGTGAACCAAGGTTTTTGTTGGGTTTTGGCATAAACCCTTCCATTTGAGTTTGGCTTTGGTGGTGCAATATCCACCCTAGCTAGACAAGGAGGAGGATCCATACAGGATAATCATTTGACCTTCATCTTGTGGCTTGACCTCAGCTTGGAGGTGTATCGACTTGCTTAGCCAAGGACAAGGAAGCCCTTCCAGAAGCCATGGAAAAGGAAGGATAGGATGGATGAGGAGACTCGAAGGGAGCTAAGGAGGAAGAAGTTTTCCTTTAGCTATAAAGAACCTTGGGAGTCGAGTCATCAATGTATAGACAAAGGTAAGGTATATTACATAGACATGCTTTCTGACAAGAAGGATGATGGTGAGGATGAGACAGCTCACGAACAGGGCAGTGGACAGAGCAGTGATGTGGTGGAGCCACCACACCTTAAGATTATAGAGAAAGCACAACTGCAAGATGGTGTGAAGGGAGTGACCATTGCCACACTTTCAAGAGTCCCCAAGTATTATACCTTCAGGATCTAAGGCATTTTGTAAGGGCAGACAGTTACAGCACTGATCAATGGTGGGGCCACCCACAACTTCATTGATGCAGCGCTTGTCACTAGGAGATGCATCCCTATAGAGGACTTTGAGGGGTTCAGCGTGGTAGTAGCAGATGGGTACAACATGACTTGTACTCAAAGGATCAAAGGATTGGATGTGACATTGGGCAACTATACGTTGAACGATGACTTCTATGTAGTGGATTTGGCGGACACCAATGTGGCATTGGGGGTCCAGTGGTTGTACTCACTCAGAGATTTCACCATGAACTATCAGGGCATGAAGATGGAGTTAAGGATGGCACGATGAGCATGTGCATCGACTATAGGACGTTGAACAAGAAGACAATCAAGAACCGATATCCAGGATCGATGAGTTGCAGGGGGCAGTGTACTTCCCGAAGATTGATCTTCGATCGAGGTACCATTAGATCCGGGTCAAAGAGGAGGACATCCACAAAACAGCGTTTAGATGTCACTACGGACATTATGAGTTTCTAGTCATGCCCTTTGGGTTGACTAATGCACCAGCCACCTTCCAATCATGTATGAACCATATCTTCAACAAGCAGTTGAGGAAGTTCTTACTGGTATTCTTTGTTGATCTACTGATCTACAACAGGACTTGGGAGGAGCATCTGAGACATATTGATGAGATTCTCAGCATCATAAAGGCGCAGTCATTGTTTGCCAAGGAGGCAAAGTGTGAGTTTGGGATGATAGAGATTCTCTATCTGGGACATGTGATTGGCACTCAAGGAATACAGGTCCACCAGGAGAAGATCCAGGCATCTTAGATTGGCCCACACCCAAATCACTTACAGAGTTGCTAGGGTTCTACGAATTGTACAGCTACTACAGGGACTTTGTGAAAGGATTTTCACAAATTGGTGCGCCATTGACAGATCTCACCAAGAAGGAAGCATTCAGATGGTCAGAGGAGGCACAGGGAGCATTTGACAAGATGAAGAAGGTGATGAGTACTTGCCCAGTGTTAGTGCTTCCAAACTTCTCACAGCCATTTGAGTTGGAGTGTGATGCATCTGGAAAGAGGATAGGAGCGGTGTTGATGCAGACTCGACATCCCATAGCCTTCGAGAGCAGGAAGCTGAGGGAGCCAGAGAGGCTCTACCCCATTTACGATAAGGAGATGTCGGCCATCATGCATGCATTGACCAAGTTTAGACAGTACCTGGTTGGAGGACACTTTGTGGTGAGGACAAACCACAACATGTTAAAATAATTGATGTGCTCGTTTTACCATAGTCAATATCACAATATTGTCACCCAACCATAGGCACGCAGTCACCCCCGAGCACCTTTAACCTTTGACAGAATTATTCTGAAAATCCATACTAGAACCAACAGATAAACCCTAGTTGTTAACTGTAGAAACAAGTCAAGACAAGTAGAGCACTCCTTCTCCAAGGGTAGCGCACAAGAGAGAGTCTCCATATCCACAGAACAAGTACCATACACAACTGCAATAGCTGCAACTGCACTACTCTCTCAAACTTGTGCCATACTTAGCTAGTAGATCACCAAGAATATCACCAAGAGTATCACCAAGAATATCACCAAGAGAATCACCAAGAATATCAGTTGATAGCGTTAGAGAGAGAGACCAAGACCAAGAGATGACCATACGCCCTTATTCCTCCTTGCAGCTACAACTACAGCTCTCCACAAGACTTGCGCTCTAACTAGGTGTACAAATGAGCTAAAACGTCCTCTATTTATATTAATCTATCCAGTGACTTTTCTAGCTGGGTCAACCTGACTTTCTGGTAATTATAATTTTTGTTTATCTTTTTCCTCTGGAGCCGACTTGTCTTTCTGGAAGATAATATTCCAATATTATTTATTCTGCTAGGCTGACTTGTCTTCTAGGGTTTTCACACATCTGTTTAGGGTTTCCCTTGCTTCTGAAATATTCCATTCTAGTCAAAGGTTACACGTGGAGGTTAATACCTCCCGCAGCTACCGTAACATCAACACTCCCTCCTAGCTAGGGAGGTATTAACAGTAATGGTCTTGAGCACACATAGACCATTCTGTCGGTAGCATCATGATAGCCACACAAGCTATCTCAAGATCACACAGATCAAGTCACGAGCATCATCATCACTGTCAGTATTGTCTGATAGCATCCTGGGATCAACATACATCATCGTTTGCATCATCTCTCGAGGCCATACTCCATTTGACTAATTGGGCATGATGTTGAATAAGTCATGTGCTGAACTCAACGCACTCAGCAGTGTCTCGCATGAGTCACCCACTCAACAAAGTGATATAGGGACCATTCTTCTAATCCGGACATACATCCTAAAAGAATAGTTGTCCCAAAAGATGTTGAAAGCCCCGCAATGGGCTACAAGGACCATTCTTCTAATCCGGACCTACGTCCTAGAAGAATGTCAGTCCTCCCAGATGTTGAAAGCCACGCCATGGGCTATAGAGACCATTCCTATAGGAATGTCAGTCTCGAACTATTTTTTAATCGGGTCATATGTAACATAGAGATCAATCTCTACCCATATGCCTTAGAAAATATCGGTCTCGTATCAACCACCCTAATTGGGACATCACGTCCTTTGGGGGCGAACTATTCAACCTGATCGGGCCAATAATTGTGCCTCAGGAGAATATCGGTCCTGAACCATTTTTCTAATCGGGCCACACTCTGTGCCTTAGGAAAATACCAGTCCATGATACGTCAACAATCTGTCAACCTGGACCATTCTTCGCAAGGAGAACGTTTGTCCACCAGCAATCTATTCTGCCTGGACCATTCACCACCTGGAGAATGTATGTCCACCATCACACTGGCATTCCATCTAGCTGGCAATCATCTCCAACAATAGTGGTAGTCTCCATGGTAATCAGATAGTAGCATACAGCTGCTACAATGCCATCCAATAGAACATAATTGTGTCTATCTACAGTAGTACACAACTACTGCCCAATGGTACACAACCACTCCTAGTAGCACACAGCTACTAACCAGTGACAGACAATCACTACCAATGGAACACATCCATCACAGTAGCATACAGCTACTGTCCAGAG
The DNA here is from genome assembly GCA_010110895.2 of Picea sitchensis. Lineage (NCBI taxonomy): Eukaryota > Viridiplantae > Streptophyta > Pinopsida > Pinales > Pinaceae > Picea > Picea sitchensis. Next base: position 61,224 of record SNQJ01S0002954.1, on the reverse strand, counting down.
ACATATAGTCTCCACAACAATCAAATCATATCATCTGATATCATCCTGCATCAACAATGTCATCAGTTGCATCACCTCTAAGTCGTACTAGCATGATGCGAATGCATCATATCTAAGTTTTATTGGCGTGATCTGGAGTATCGTCTACATCATCTCTAAGTCGTACTAGCATGACATATCTAGCATGATGTCAATACATCGTATCTAAGTTGTATGCCACCTCTAAGTTGTACTCGCATGATGTAGATCGGTGCCTCACTGTGTCACCTCTAAGTTGTATGATCATCTCTAAGTCGTACTAGCATGACATATCTAGCATGATGCCAATGCATCATATCTAAGTTGTATGCCACATCTAAGTTGTACTCGCATGATCATATCTAGCATGACATGAGCCCCCTGCATCATCTCTAAGTTGTATGGTCATCTCTAAGTCGTACTAGCATGACATATCTAGCATGATGTCAATACATCATATCTAAGTTGTATGTGACATCTAAGTTGTACTCACATGGCCATATCTAGCAGGATGCGGCTCACCAACATCGTCTCTAAGTTGTACTAGCATGATGTCAATACATCATAATACATATCTAAGTTGTATGTCCACCTCTAAGTTGTACTAGCACAATGCTCCTTGGGCCACTGTATCAACAACTCCAGCCGTCTGTATCATATCTGAGTTGTACTAGCATGATCATATCTAGCATGATGCAAGCATCATCTCTAAGTTGTACTAGCATGATATAGATTCGCAACTCACTGACAGTCCATGATGCCACATATCAATGCTCCCTCCCAACTGAGGAAGTCATCTCCTCCCTTTCAACCAAGGAAGCAATCTCCACGAGCCCAAGCTTTTCCCTCAAGTATGCAAACTTTATCTTGGACAAAGGCTCCGTCAAAATTTTTGCAATCTTCTCATCAGTGGAGATACACTGGAGAACCACTTCTCCCTTTTGGACTTTATCACGGAGAAAATAGTACTTTATCTCAATGTGCCTCGACCTGTCATGGAACACCGAGTTCTCTGAGAGCTTTACAGAGCTCTGGTTATCACAATATATCACGATCGAATCCAGCACCTGATCAAACAGTCCAGAAACCATCTTACGGAGCCACACTGCTTTCGTACAAGCATCACAAGCTGCAATATACTATGCTTCTGCAATGCTAAGTGCAACAAACTTTTGTTTTTTGTTAGCCCACAATATCATAGCAGATCCCAAATTGAAACACATACCATATCATAAGTACTATTTTCGTCCTCTGCACTCCCTGCCCAATCTGAATCAGTAAATCCATGCAGTTGTATATCACTGTTTGAGACATATCTCAAACCATAAGTTATCGTCCCACGAAGATATCTCAAGATATGCTTTGCAGCTATCCAATGCTCTTGTCTAGGTTCCACCTGAAACTGGCTCAACATATTCACAGTAAAGCAAATGTCTGACCTAGTATTCACCAAATACATCAAGGAGCCAATCAACTGCCAGTACAGGGACAAGTCTACTGGATCAGAATCAGAATCTCTCAACTTCCTCAAATTTGTTACCATGGGAGTTGCCATGGATTTGCAATCCATCATCCCAAAATTCTGAAGGATCTTTACAACATACTTCCCTTGTCCTAGGAAGACTTCACCATGCTTTTGCCATACTTCTAATCCCAAGTAGTAGTGCATGAGACCAAGATCCTTCATATCAAATTCAGTGGATAGCCCCTTCTTACACTGAATAATGAGAGGCTCTGCACCAATTAGGAACAAATCATCAACATATAACAATAGAATCACAGGTGCACTATTCACAACTTTGTAATAAATATTTGGATCAGCATGACTCTTGGAAAATCCAAGTCTTGTCAAGTAGTTATCAATACGTGCATACCAAGCTTTTGGAGCTTGCTTGAGTCCATACAAGGCCTTCTTCAATCTGCATACATGGGTTTCTCTTGGGTGTACCTCAAAACCTTGAGGTTGCTCTATGTATACCTCTTCCTCAATTACTCCATTGAGAAAGGCGATCTTTACATCCATCTGATGTAAACTCCAACCCATGGATGTTGCCAGAGATATGATGGCTCTGATAGATGTATATCTGGCAACCAGAGCAAATGTCTCATCATAATCTTCTCCCTCTTGTTGGGAGAAACATCTAGCCACAAATCTGGCCTTGTATTTATCAATACTTTCATCCACTGCATGCTTTATCTTGTAAACTCATTTAGGCACAATTTTCATACATCGTTTTTCATGATTGATATTCTTCCATTACAGCTTCCTTCTATTCTTTCTGCTTGACTACTTCTTCAAAGATGGAGGGTTCGGCAACTGGAATATGGTTTTGACTTCTTTCTTTCTCTGAAAGTTCTATCTGAAGCACTATACTTCTCTGCATGATCTAACGAGCTCAAGCTGGTCTTCTCTTCTTAGTCTTATCTTGGTGTAGATCTTTGTGGTTCTGCCATGTCTGATACAACATTCTTACATAGTAACTTATTTGGAACAAACAAATACATCCTCATGGTAGCCTCCATGAAATCTTGTAAGATAACCTGCCCGAGACTAGAACAATAAAAGTATTTTCAGTATAATAGCATTTTCATAAGAACATATCTATGGTAACAAGAATGAATAACAATTTTATGGTGATCATCATAGTATGACCAAGATGACCTGCCCGTGAGCAAAACAAGAAATATCTCTCTAGAGGAGATGTTAGTTCATTTTGCAAACAAGTACAATAAGAATCTATATCAATAGTATTCACATGCTATCAAGTATCATTACATCTAGCAGTAATAGAACCTTTCAAAGATTGCTTTCACAATTTGTAATGTAGCAACTATAAACCTTGGTATGTGCAAATTTGAAACTTATCAATTTAATCAAACCTGGAACCTGAAGCCTCAACTGCTATGGAGGGTGTGTTTGTTCCTTTGAATGCACTGAATCCAAGATTACTGCTTGGACAAGGTCTCTAGTACATTCCTTACAAACACACTCATGCTTTGCTAGAAGATATAACTTGAAAGACATATACAAGTGTATACATTTGAAATCTTTGGAGCATCGTCGAGCTTGTCTTCTAATCTGAAACTAGATACCATCTTGACAAGGAGAGGTTAGAAACTTAATCAGAAGGTTCAATGATTAGAACAAGCTAGAAACTATGAAATTTAAATTTTGACCACAGAATCAATTTGACCAAAAGTCAACCTTTGACTTTGACTTTCACCAAAAATTCAAACTTGACGTTCACCAAAAATTCAAACTTGACATTTTTGCTCGTTGAGGGTACCAAGAGGTGCGTAGGCTAGGGCACACTAGAATGTCAAAGAAAAATGCCAAACGCTTTACTATAGGTGCCCGAACAAATGGGTAAGGGTTTGTTGTTGCTGCAAAACTTGATTGCAATTGGTGCTATAACGAGCTTGACAATGAACTTCCCAATCTACCTTCCGGTCGTTAGACTATATGAAGATAGTGTGGGCCCATAACCTATTAAAATAATTGATGTGCTCGTTTTACCATAGACAATATCACAATATTGTCACCCAACCATAGGCACGCAACCACCCCCGAGCACCTTTAAACTTTGACAGAACTATTCCGGAAAGCTATACTAGAATCAACGAATAAACCCTAGTTGCTAACTGCAGCAACAACTCGGGACAAATAAAGCGCTCCTCCAAGGGTAGCACACAAGAGAGAGTCTCCATATCCACAGAACAAGTACCATACACAACTGCAGCAACTACAGCTGCACTACTCTCTTAAACTTGCGCCATACTTAGCTAGTACATCACCAAGAATATCACCAAGCGTATCATCGAGAATATCACCAAGAGAATCACCAAGACTATCACTTGATAGCGCTAGAGAGAGAGACCAAGACCAAGAGATGACCATACGCCCTTATTCCTCCTTGCAGCTGCAACTACAGCATTCTACAAGACTTGTGCTCTAAATGGGTGTACAAATATGTTAAAACATCCTCTATTTATATTAATCTGTCCAGTGACTTTTCTGGTTGGGTTGACCTGACTTTCTGGTAATTATATTTTATGTTTATCTTTTTCCTGTGGAGCCGACTTCTCTTTCTGGAAGATAATATTCCAATATTATTTATTATGTTAGGCCGACTTGTCTTCTAGGGTTTTCACGCATTTGTTTAGGGTTTCCCTTGCTTCCAGAATATTCCTTTCTAGTCAAAGGTTACACATGGAGGTTAATACCTCCCGCAGCTACCGTAACATCAACACAACAACCTGAGGTATTTCTTGGAGCAAAGAGACTTGAGCGAGAGCCAGTAGAAATGGGTAAGTGAGATACAGGCATATGACTTTGACATTGAGTATTAGAAGGGCAAGAAGAATGTAGTTGTTGACACCCTTTCCAGGAGACCTGCAACCTTTTCCATGACAAAGATCTCAACAGATTGGAAGTCCATTCTCTTGGTGGAGTACTCCAAGAATACATTCGGTTGTGAGCTTATGGAGGGCATCATTCAAGACGACAGGTACAAAGTAGTGGATGACATCATCTACTGCATCGATAGAATCTACCTTGTCCTTGAGTCCACACTCAAGGATAACATACTAAGATCAGTACATGACGCACCACCAGTAGAGCACCCAGGATATCTGAAGACTTACAGGCAAGTGAGGGAGAGATTCTCTTGGAAGGGTCTCAAGGAAGATGTACTGCAGTATGTGATGGAGTGCATGACTTGTCAGCGGAACAAGTCAGAGCTTACACATCATGCAGGTTTGCTTCAGCCATTACCTATTCCAAAGCAGAAGTGGGAGAGCATCTCCATGGACTTCATAACATGGTTGCCGAAGGTACAAGGCAGGCACTGTATCTATGTGGTGGTGGACGAGTTGACCAACTTTGCGCACTTCTTTGCCATTCCTTCAGAGTATAGCACATCTCAAGTGGCGGACATATTCTTCAAGGAAGTGTTCAAACTACATGGTCTTCCGAGATACATAGTCAGTGATTGGGACAACAGATTTCTGAGCCCATTCTGGCACAAGCTATTCAGGTTATTGGGGACAAAGTTGACACCTAGTACCATCTATCACCCTCAGACGGATGGGGAGACAGAGATAGTGAACAAGTGGATTGAGGGCTGCCTACGGAACTATTTGTCGAGATAGCAGAGGACGTGGATAAAGTGGTTGCATCTTGGGGAGAATTGTTATAATACTACTTATCACATGTCCATCGGGATGAGTCCATTCAGAGCATTGTATGGTTACGATGCTCCATCATTTGTGGATTTGGCATTCGGGAAGAGCAGGGCCCCCAAGGCCAAAGATTGGTTGCAAGAGAGCCAGGACATCTTGAGAATCTTGAAGGAGAACTTACAGGTCACCCAGAATCAGCAAAAGATGTATGCAGACAGGCACAGGGTAGAGCACAGTTTTGAGATTGGGGATTTGGTCTTTCTGAGGTTGCATCCATACAAACAGTCCTCGTTGAAGAAGAGTGGCGCGGAGAAGCTGAAGCCTCGGTTCTACGGACCATATAGGGTGATTAGGAGAGTTGGAGAGGTCGCGTATGAGTTGGAGTTGTCCGAGGGTAGCAGGATCCACAACATCTTCCATGTATCTTGCCTCAAGAAGGCATTGGGACGGTAGGTCACCACTTCAGGAGAGCTTCCTCCACTGGATGAGGAAAAAGGTAGTTGGTTTTGACTCCAGAGAAGATTATTGATGTCAAAGAGAGGAGGTTGAGGAGCAAAGTGATTCAAGAATATCTGGTCAAATGGAGATATTTTCCCTCAGAAGATGCCACTTGGGAAGGAGAGCAGATCTTACAGCATCCCAGTTTGGAGTTGCTTGAGGACAAGCAATCTCGAGAAGGGAGGATTGTGATGTCCCCTTCCACTTGATCATGATGGGGAATGACTTAGTAGCCTATATGACTCTCGTAGGCTAAAGTCAGTGAAGAAAAAGGGAGTCAATAGGTTTATTTGACGTCACTTAGCTAGGAGATGTTATATTTCTAAAGTGACATTCAATAAAAAAGTAATAAAATAACTTTTAGATTATTAGTTACTTAACATTAGTAAAATAGTGACTTTTAATCTTAAGTGAAAAGTAAAAGAGGAATAAGGGTCATCTTGGATCAAGTCAAAGAGGGAAAACAAGCACCAAAAAATTATAAAAGGAGGGGTAGCGCTTCACTTTCCTCATTATGTTTTGGATTGATCTCTCGTTGGAGTGCTCTTGTGAGCCAAGGTTTTCGTTGGGTTTTGGCATAAACCCTTACATTTGAGTTTAGTTTTAGTGGTGCAATATCCACCCTAGTTAGACAAGGACGAGGATCCATCCAGGATCACCATTTGAGCTTCATCTTCTGGTTTGACCTCAGCTTGGAGGTGTATCGACTTGCTTAGGAGGTTCGTGGAGCTTCCTTGAGGTGGACGGATTCATCTTTGCAGGGTCGCGAGGGTTTGGAAGAGGCCGTGAGGGTTTTGTTGGGGGGCCATTACCCTTTGGAGATTCGTTGAGGTTATCTTGAGGAGTCGATCCATCTTTCTGCAGAGCCGTGAGGATTTGGAGGAGGGTCGTGAGCCCTATTCTTGGCATTTGGAGGTTCCATCTTCCCTTGAAGAGGTCGATATTGACTTGGGGAGGTAGCGTGAGGCCTAGAGAGGCCCTTAGAGTTGGACGGCATCATCCTGTTGAATTTTCACTATGTTGTGCTCAAGCATGACGTTTCTTCATTTAGCATTACTTGAACCATAAACAAATGCAACTACACCATACACAAGTGTTGCAATAACCAAGATCACAAGAAGAATTACCATGCACAAGAACACAAGAAATATCCTGGGAAACCCTTCTACTCAAGGGAAGAAAACCCAGCAATCCTTTGCTATATTCTCAAGAGAAGATCCCCCAACCATAAAACCCTAATGCACACAAGAGGGTGCTCTACAACCTTGAAACTAGCGCCCAAGGGAGGTGTGCACTTCAGCCTTAAATGCACTTGCTGAAATTCCGAAATGTCAAGTGTGAGTGTGTTTCCTCAATGGGGAAATCACCTTTATTTGTACAAGACCAGACACAGCAATAGGTGTGTCCGTTGGCACAACAGGGTCGACCTCAATAACTCTGAAATATAATTAATTATTACAATAAACCTTAATTATCTTTCACATATGGTGGAGCCGACTTGTACCCTTTACATCATAATTAGGGTTACAAGTAAATCTTACACTTAGACAATATAGCAAGGGATCCACACGTCCACTAGTGCTCAGCCAGGGACACGTCCACCTTTGCTCAGCCACAGGGACGTCATACTCAACAGATCTCTATCTCAACTGAGTCGACAAGAGAACCATCTAGAGTACCACATCGACTCAACTCTCACACAGAGGAGAACGATACACCCATCACATGGGCACACCCAACACTAGGGGACGACTCAACTCTCACACAGAGGAGAACAATGCACCCCATCACATGGGCATACCCAACACTGGGCTCTCTCACATGTCGACTCAACTCCGTCACAGAGGAGAATGTATCCTAGAGATTGTCACACAACGTTGCAATCATCAACACATCCTTGGAGAGGATTTGAGGCTAGGCATTAGCCTTTTTGCAGTGTGGAGGAGGACACATCATCTCTTGAGATGGTTGTGGCATCTTCCAAGTTTTTGGCTTGAGCATTGTTGTGTTTTCGTTAATGTATTGCAGCTGCCATAGCAGCCATTAGAGAATTGTTATTGATATGTTTGGGGTTTCATCCATAATAAAAAAGCTCTATGTTGTTTCTTCTATTTCATGTGTGCTTGGATTGCGTGCAATATGTTTTGACGAAAGTCTATTAGTAGAATGTATGCAAACTGTTTGCAAAAAGTTGTCAACCAGTTTTTAGCATAAGAACATATGTAATGCAAATTGTTTGACAAAAACACACAACCAAAAACACCTAATTGTACAGCATAGCACTAATATCCTAGCCTAGCGCACTTGGGGATATTACAGGTTGCTTCCAAAGGTGACAAGTGGGTGCACTTTCCAAGGATAAAAGAATTAAGTGCAGAATTAATTAATTAAAAGGGGGTGTGTGGATGAGGTGGCAATCTTATGGATGCGATTGAGCCAATCAAGGCTTAAATCACTCATTTAATTTCCTCTCACTCATCATTAACTCACTTTCCATGCAAATAATTTCACTAAAATGCCTTTTAATTCCTCTTAAATGCCAAATCCCTAAAAAAATAGGGCACATTCTCTCTTAATGGCTAGCGCATGCATGTCTTGGCAAAATTTGGCCCAAGAACATGGGTTTGATTCCTATTTTCCTCCATGTGGTTTCTTCCCCTCTTAAAGCCTAAGGTGCAATAATCCCCTCTCATTAATTATCTCTCTTTCCTAGAATGCGCCCTCACTCTCCCTTCTTCTCCCACACGTGTGACATATTCTTCTTGTTTATTCCCTCTTTCTTTCATGCATGCCCCACCTAGCTTCTCTCCTAGCACTTCTCTCTTCTTAAGTGACTCTCCTACCACTCATCCCTCACACATGGCTTCCCTATTCCCCACTTCTCTTCTTCTAGTGTGCCTTCCCCCTAAAAAATATAACGCAAATCTCATCATGAGTGCATGTGTCATCTTCCCATGTGCTAATACTCCCACTCTTCACACAACTTAACACTCCCTCCTCACTCTATTCACCTTGTGCACATGTGTTCCATACTCCTACTCAATCTTCATGCGCTTTCCTCTTCCCTCTCCCTCTCTCATGCACCCTCTTGGTTTCTTTGGTGAAGTGCACCCCCATTATCTATATATTGGAGTGTTGGTCACAGGTTTATGGTCGGATTTTTGCAGTAGCAACATTCATTACTCTCTCTCTCTCTTCTCATTCTTCTTAGACTAGCTACTCTTTCTTTGTGTGAAGACACCATTGTATTGGTTTTGGACTTGTCTATTGTAGCGCAATCAACCCTTTGGTAAGCCTTTAATAAGAAGTGTTGTGTTTTTGACGAACTTTCCTTCTTGTCAGTAGTATGTTCTTACTCTTGCAATTTGATTAGTAGCTCATTTCCATTTATTGTGATATTTGTCTATCTTTTAAGTGGGTCCTTTCCTTATTTCTTTCATCTCTCTCACGCTAACACTACAAGATCCCTCCAAGAAACTTAAAACTATCTTTTCGTAATGCTTTGGTGGTGTGTTTACACTCAATCCAAAGCATTTTTGCTGCTATTTTTTGTGTGCTTTTTTGCAGAAAATCAGGTTCAAACCAGCAGCCCAATACCTAGGGACTCCCCCTTGAGCTTGGCACACACCAACCCGAACGAAGAGGAGGTTTTCCCGTGACAATTTGGGGCATTCTCTCCTTGACATGGCCACTTTTCCATCATTGACTTTTAATTATCGGATCTGATTGGAGGGTGAAAAAGTGTGCTAACAAAATGGCGTCATTGTCGAGGAACACAAGCCTTAGTAACATGACATCTGGTGAGTTTTTGATTTATTTGGATTGATTTTTCTAGACTCACCTGGTGACTCCACAGGATACAGGGACGACTCCACTAGGGAACGAACAAGGATCACGATTAATCATGGAAGAAGAATACAGGCAAGGCATGTTGGATCTTGAGTATTTTCTTCGCATTGAAAGGTAGGAGGATGAAACTATTCTTGAGTTCCATTTCAGATTTATCAATGAAAAGAATAGGATTCCCGTTGCATGTCGTCCAAGAAATGTCATGTGGAAATATGCCTCTGCTTTTGAGCCAAAATTTCATGATCTCTTTTTAAAGCAAGGACCAACAAATATAGGGCAGGCCTTTTTGGTTGCTCAAAGAATTAAGGAATACTTTTCGATTGTCCGAGGATTGTGGGAACTTGTTGATATTACAAAGGAACACGACAAAGGAATCATACCAGCTTCTCTCATATGTCAAACTTTTTGTGTCTTATCTTTCATATGTCGATCCTTTGTGTCTATCATTAGAGTGAGCCTGGATGATGGTCCTGTTTGTTCATCCCAAAGCAGTGAGCCTTTAGGATGGGTAGTTGAAGACATAGGAGAGTATTGAGTCATCTTGTGTCTTGTCTCTTCATTCCTTATCACTGAGTCTTCTGCTTTGACTCAGTCATCCCCCTCATCCAGCATTAGAGATATGGTACCTAGTTTTTTCATCTTATATCTTCCTGAGTTACCACTTCGCATTGAGGGAAGAGAAACATCATTGCTCTTCTTTTCAGCAAATCATCATGCATCGACTTCGACACATTATCTGTGGATGATCCAAAAGTAGAGCGCCTTGGTAGTCATTAGCCTCATCGGCGGTTACCTTGCATTCAACAAGGTCGATATCAATGGGCCTTGATTGGATGATCCTTGTCATGGTTTGACTTCAGAACATCTTTCACAGTGACAGGTTGTGCTCGTACCCTAGGACCCATTGTCATTATTGGTAGTGTTCCTTCGCACTTGGCACGTGTCTACATTATTGACATCTGACTAAGTGACTCTCTCCCTCGTGTCGACATCAGCACATTTACCACAGGGAGGAGTGTACATATTGGGTGGTAGAAAGTAGCGGATTTGGATGAGATCCCTTGTGTTTCAATGTTTTCAATGGCAAGTTTACAATGTTTTTGACTCCATGGCCCATTCGACAGGCCTTGGTATCACAAGTCGACTTATAAGATTTTATTGATCGGCTTACAGGGCCTTCTCTTCTTCCACACAGTTACAAGGGTCCATTTTGGTACATTCCATCATTTCTCACAGAGCATCAGTTTCAATTATAAACACAGAGATTCGTATGGTTCTCGACATCCCCCAAGAGGATCCCGTCCCCTTAAGTCACCATTGTTAACAACTGGATTTTCACCATTGGATATCCAGAGGGTTAAGAGTCAGCATATGCTATTTAGCCAGGCATTCAGAGAATTTCCCAGAGTTTTAGCACTTGTGTGAGCTAGAGGTTGGTTCCCATCAGAGACAGCTATAGGACTGGTATATGGTTGTTTTTCTTTCAAAGTTAAAGTTAGCACAATTTCACAAGGATTTGAGAGAGATTTCTCTATATAGCAGGTGACCCTACTTTTTAGGAAACAGTGACCGGAGACTCATGTGACATTTTTGAGCATACAGTGTTGGTCTTTGCATGACATTGAGCCCGATGGCATTTTTCCAGGGATCATGCAAGTACTTTCTTTTTTTAGCAGGTTGAGCTCCAAGCCTCAGATCAAGATTTTGAGCATGGAGTATTGATCCTTGAGACATTCTAAGTCTTTTGGACCTTTTCCGGGATGACTTGTCAGCATTTTCTATTTTTAGCAAGTGGAGCACCAGGGCTCGCATGTCAACTATGATCACATATTTGGAATCCTCCCGGAAAATCGAATTCGATGATTATGAAATCATTGACATGCAACAAAATTCCATTTTTAGCAGTGTCTATTTTCAGACATTCGACACATGGCAGTGTTCTCCTAGTCATCCTGGTCGTTTTTTATAGTTTCCTACTTTTTAGGAGCCGAAAACTTCTTTTAGCAATTTCTATTTATAGCAGGGGTGGTCGCCTCCAAAGGTGACAAGTGGCACGACGCATTAATCCCCTCTCATTAATTATCTCTCTTTCCTAGAATGCGCCCTCACTCTCCCTTCTTCTCCCACACGTGTGGCGTATTCTTTTTGTTTATTCCCTCTTTCTTCCATGCATGCGCCACCTAGCTTCTCTAACTCCTATTTCCTAGCGATTCTCTCCTCTTAAGCGCCTCTCCTACCACTCGTGAAATCCCTCACACATGGCTTCCCTATTCCCCACTTCTCTTCTTCTATTGCACCTTCCCCCTAAAAAATAGGACGCAAATCTCATCATGAGAACATGTGTCATCTTCTCATGCACTAATACTCCCACTCTTCACACGAGTTAACACTCCCTCCTCAATCCATTCACCTTATGCGCATGTGTTCTATACTCCTACTCACTCTTCATGCACTTTCCTATTCCCTCTCCCTCTCTCATCCACCTTCTTGGTTTCTTTGGTGAAGTGCGCCCCCATTATCTATATATTGGAGTGTTGGTCACAGGGTTATGGTTGAATTTTTGCAGCAGCAACATTCATTACTCTCTCTCTCATATCATTCTTCTTAGACTAGCTACTCTTTCTTTGTGTGAAGACACCATTGTACCGGTTTTGGACTTGTCTATTGTGGCACAATCAACCCTTTGGCAAGCCTTTAATAAATAAGTGTTTTGTTTTTGTCGAACTTTCCTTCTAGTCGATATTATGTTCCTACTCTTGCAAATTGATTAGTAGCTTATTACCATTTATTGTGATATTTATCTATCTTTTGAGTGGTTTCTTTCCATATTTCTTTCATCTCTCTCACGCTAACACTGCAAGATCCCTCCAAGCAATTTAAAACTCTCTTTTCCTAACGTCGTGGCAGTGTGTTTACATGTTGTCCAAGGCAATTTTGCTGTTGTTTTGTGGGTTTTTTGCAGAAAATCAGCTAACAAATCAGCAAACTAATACCTAGGGACTCCCCCCTGAGTTTGGCACGCACCAACCCGAACGGAGAGGAGGTTTTCCTGTGACGATTTGGGGCATTCTCTCCTTGAATTAGCCACTTTTCCATCGCTGATTTTAGTTATATCAGATCTGATTGGAGGGTGAAAAAATGTATTAACATGATGAAAGTGTGCTAATATGATGACATGTATACCCTTGGAGAGAAGCGCTTCACTTGTGTTGCCTACAAGAGTTTATTGTATGTTTCTTGTAAGGGCTTGGGTCCACATTGTATTGTTGGCCTCCCTTCCCATATATATATAGAAGAAGGAGAGAGTCATATTATTCATCATCATCATACTCTTCTCTTTGTACTTGTCTTCTTAGAGTGATTTGCTAGGGTTCATGAGGAAACCCAAGGAGAAGTTATACATGGGAGGAGGATGCCTTTGTTGGAGATTGCTCTTGTGACTAGGATTTACTCTTGTGAAGAAAGAGATGTTGGAGATGATCATTCATGCATTGCATTCATTCTTATTTCACTCTAGTGTAGAAATGTGATATAAAGGAGTGTCCACTAGTCATCTTCTCTCTCTTATCTCTTCATTTGTACTTGGTCTCTCTCTCTCTCTCTCTCTCTCTCTCTCTCTCTCTCTCTCTAGGGTTTCATGATCTTCTTGGAGCATATTGAAGGCTAGGTTTAGGGTTTCATCCCTTGGAGATTTGAGATTAGGGTTTTGTGATAAAACCCTAAGGTGTACTTTGTAAAGAAGAAGAGAAGAGGATGTCTTGCCTTGGAGTGTTGATATTTTTGTAGCTTCGGGAGGTATTCCCACAAGTGGCCTTGGTGTTGGGCATGTGGGAATCTTCGTTGGCACCTCATTGCACCTTAGTTTTGGAGAAACCTTGGATTGTAGTTTGGGGCTTCATGGGCTTTTCAATGGGCTTTGAGAGCTTGTGTTGGGGCTTCACACCCACATGTGTGAATAAAGAATTCTAATTTAATGTTGAGTTTAGTGGAGGGCTCCTTAGAGTAATCTAAGGGCTTCTAAACTCACTTTGGACTCCTATAAAAGGAGAGGAGAGATTGTGACATCTCATTGTGACATTATGGAGTTAGCATAAGTGAGTGAGCATTGGTGCTAGGGAGCTTGGTGATTTCAACAAGGGAAATTCTGTACTTTGGCAAATCTGGCCTATGGTTTCTTGGACATTATGCTTCTATTTTCAGTCAAAGAGGAAGACCACGTGTATGAGTCCACACGTGTGAGAGGAGAAAGAGAAAACAGCGCACGTGTGAGGAAGGTACAGGCTGCACATGTGAGTAGTCCATACAACCGCACGTGTGGAAGAAACAAGTCCGTACAACCGCGCGTGTGGTATGGAACATGTTTGTACAGCCACACGTGTGACAATCGTACAACACAAACGCAGGCCACACGTGTGAATTTTCTGGGCAGCAACAAGTCCATACAGCCTGACATCAGCAGTTCGTACAGTTCATACGGCTGTCATCAACAGTCCGTACAGTTCGTACGGCTGACGTCAGCAGGTCGTACAGGTGTGCTGGAGCAGATTTGTAAGTTGGAAATCTTCCCGGGATTTTGTTTAATTTGGTTTTCCTGAGAGGACTAGTTTTTGTCCTCAGATTTATTGTTAATGTGGATTACTAAGAGGGCTGATTTTTGCCCTCAGAAATTCTGAATTTGGAAAAGTTTAATGTGTTCCATGTGCATGGATAATTTCTCTCTGACCTTTATTTTTTCTGCTGCTGTAATTTTCTGTCATAATTTCAGCGTAAAATTATTCAGTGATAATAGCCCTAGGGTTTACTGTTTGAGCCACTTGGAAGTGATTTTCAGATCAAAAATTAGATGCATAAAATTTGACACGGAGGACTGGTTTGAGTGATTCATGCATGTTGGAGATCTTTGGTTGAGCTAAAGGTTTTCATTGTTTTCCCTAGCTAGGGTTTTGGAAAGCTAGTGGATTGTACTAGCCTTGTGATAAGGCTATGGTATGTACAATAACTTCATCTTATGCATATTAATGAAGTTTCCAACTGTCCAATACTTGTGTAAATTGCAGATTTGATTTTCAGCCATCTATGTTATTCATGAATTATTATTTACAGTGAATATGTGTAGCTGATTTGACATAAGTAAAGGACAATTTTGTTGAGTGATTTGACATCATAATTGAGGAAGTAAGGGCTGTTCTGCCGCTGTTATTACTCTGTAAAAGTGAGTTTTCAGATCTGTTTTATGCATGATAAGATTGTCCTAGATGGTTGAGACTTATCAAGTCTCTTTGGTATCTATTCTCTTGGATTGCCTAGAAGATTGGGTTATTAAGGATTGATATATTGTTCACTTTCCGCTGCTGTTTTGTTCTATATTTCATAACAGCCCTAAGGCTGAAAATTCACGGGGTTAAGATCTGGGAACCTCTAATCAAAGAGGTGAAATTTCTGTTTTGCATTAAAGTCTAAGATTGCAGAAATTTCCACATTTCTCGTATGAATATTTATTGAGTTTCAATATTTGTTCTTCTTCTAAGCACAACACCTCATGTTCTTAATATTGGCAAAAGAAGCTATCTAGTCAACGGGGGCTCACCAGATTGGTGAAATCCCGTGCCTTTGTTTCCCCCACCAGAGTTCAAGTCTCCCCAGCAACATGATGCCCCTCAAAGAGAGGACCGCTTGTGCTTGTGCTTGTGATTGTGCTTGCGTAGTGGTTGGGGACAGGTGCAAGTCCTAGGTGAATTTGGAAGAATAGAATCATGTCTACCTGCAGCTGCTTAATATAAGGCTTCCAAATTGAATGTTACACCCAGATTGATACGGAACAAGCCCCATTTGTAGTTGTATTGTAATAAGAGGAGCTAAAAACCAAAGAAAAACAAACTGGCCATGATCTCCAAGAGAAATTGAAGGTAATAAAAGATTACAGTTACTGGAGATTGAATCCTTTTTTGAACCCAATAACTAACAAATTAACAATGCCTTGGCCTTTGGACTCGGAAACATTTGAATGCAATCTACATATCAAGAGCAATCAAGGATACGAAGATCAATAACCATAGTTTCACTCACAATGATCTCTAAGGCATTCGACAAAAAAGGCCCTTCACCATAAGGCACTTGTAGGATTGTGAAAATAAACTATTTCCAAGAATATTGGCATTGCAATCATCAACTAGTCTAGCTGTGCATCAATACCTCCAGGACACTTTGATTGAAGCACCTTCAATCCAATAAAGACAGTTCAATAAAATCATGCAGATGGAGAATGATATGAGAGAATAAAGTGTCACGTGTACTTCCTTTGACAAGTAACGATGGTTTTACTCGAGTAAATCCACTCTGGAAAGGTCATAAACAAGATAGGAAGGTCTGTATGCTTGGTACATGCTTGAACAAAAGGTGGGGGGTGAGGGTTCCTAAACTACAGAGGTGCAAGTCTATTAGAAAATCTCAATCTTCGTTCAAGCACAAAGTATCAGTGTGGCTTATACTCCACCAAGGTTTGGTTGCCAGAACAGGCTTCAAAAAGTTGGTGTTATAAATCTGCATGCAAGCATTGTTAGAGATGAAACAGTTGAGCAAGTCCTCAAGAGATACCCAGGTGTAAGACTACTTTTCATGATGAACCGTCTCCTCTTAGCTTAGGGGAATTGAGGATTTTTAAGCAGGAATCGGCTTTGCTTGTAAAAGCCAATTCATATTTTTTTCACAAAAATGTTGAGTCCCAGGGCACAGGCTTAAATGTCAGAATTTCTCAGTTTTTTAGAAAGGAATTTCCTTCTAATCCTATTAGATTGATGTAACTTCGTTCCATGCTGTAAATCTTGTTCCATGAAGTAATGAAGCATTTCTTGTGTATATATATATATATATATATATAAGACTCTGGATAGATATGCAGCACAACTTCGTCAAGAATCCAATAGGTAAGTAAAGTGGTTACAAGGGAGCATGTAGAGGAAGGGAGAGTGGGGGTATACTTCTTCAACCTTAATTCATGTGATAAAAGAAAACTTGATTAAAGAGATGAAGCACCAAAGTTAATCAAGAGGACTTGTAGGCACATGCAAAAACATAATAGCAACAGAGGCATTTGTTGATGGTATATGAACTAAAAGTAAGGGCAATAGGTCATAGTCTTCCATAAAGTACTATTGTGTAATGTTGAACAACAGTGCCCTCATGTTGTGGAACTGGGACAAAGCATCAAATGATGCAATATTAGCAGCATCTCATGTCCTCACCAATGTTGTATGACCATAAGGTCACCAATCTCTATCCAGGTTTTGAGTTCAAGTAGAGCTGCTGATGGGAAGGCCTTCCGGGCAGAATGCCTCAGACATGGTCTGATTCTCTTACATACCACATTGTTGATCTCTCCAACAAGGTAGTTTGCACGTGATGCCCCTCATCATTGTCATAGAACATCATCCACCCAATCATTATATCAGACAATAGTTCAAATCCAGACAAGTATAGGACCATCATGACTGGGCACACATTTGCCAAACTTTATGCCACAGTTCTGAATATGTGGATATCAGAGTATTTCAAGAAAAACAAACTCAAGTTTGTTGGATAAGCAAGGTTTTGGAACTGTAATGTTCCCAAGCCAATTTTTTGCTGGAAACACTAACTGTTCACTGTTTATTTGTTGTTTGCTTATATGTTTGCAGGTTTACTCATAGAGTTGTGCATTAGGGTTTATATTATGAAGATTATAGCAATGAAGTGATAGATCTGAAGCATATACCATAAACAAAGACAAGATACAATAAGGAACACCAATATAGAGCCAATAATGTCAGATCTGACCTTTATTTAGATAGTAGATAGATCCTGTAACCAGAGATCTGCAGATCTGGAAGAAAACCACAATAATATCCAAAATGGGAGGATAGTTGCTACAATAATAACCAATACTGATGATCATAGCCTTCAAAGGCACTCTGAAGAGAATATACAAGCCTCGAAAGGCCAATAACTGCAAGAGAAGACTGATAAGATGGAACCCTGGCTCAATGCAGTGCCAAACCCTCAAACTGACTGAGTTGTGCACTGTCCTCGTGGCTGTAGACACCCTATATTTCGGCCCTCCTCTTCCTGTGCTCCAAATGACTCAAAACTCTCCCGGAATGTAGATCGGGCCACTAGAACCCTCCTGGCAAAGTCTCGGACTGAATGGTGAGGTTCTGGCCCTCCAAATGGGCAAACCCTAAACTGGTTTGCGCCCTTCTAGTTGATTGATGCTCCAATATTTCAGCCTCCCCTCTAGAGGCCTCCAACTGCTACAAAAATCACTGAGATGATAGATCGGGGCAATGCAACCTCACTGGTGAAGTCTCAAGATTAACTATGAAGATCTGGGCCACCAAATGATGAAAACCTCCTTCTGTAGTGCGCCCCTCTCTTCACCAACTCGTGCCAATCTCTAGGAAATAATCTGTTGGGAAAACCTCCTCCTTAATAGACTAGAAATGATGCCATGGACCATACAAAGAAAACCCAGATGTTCCTTTGCCCAAAAGCCTCCTCCGTACTTCAGATCGAACTAATATCCACAAGGTGGTGCGCCCTCCTGCTGGAAACCCCCTTAGGTTGCGCACTAGTACTCTTTTGCCAATAGATCTGACCTCTGTAGCACTGTAGAATGGTGTGGGAGGATTGTTGCACCTCCGGGACCAAGCGTGGATCAAGGAAGGTGGAATATTTCACCACCGAGTTGATCTCTAAGGTTTTAGTCTCAAAACCCTCAAAATTGCTTGTGCTCAAGAGCCCAAATGCAAAATATGATAATAATCCAAAATGCCTTAGAAGTGCGCCCTTCCTTTCTTTTATACCCCCAATCTATTCTTTTGTTGAGTTAGTTAACCCCTAGGGTTAACTCCTAGCTTTTCTCCACATGTTATTTTCTTTCGTTGAGTTACCTTTTTTCACACAAAGTCAACTCAGTAATATAGTGTTGTGCTTAGGCAATGACTTATGGTTGACTTTGTCCCCATGATGCATGAGACTATAGTCTAGTGGGGATAGCTAGACTGCTGAGTCTCTCCAAACCTCTTCATCAAGAGGTGGGGGATATTACAGTCTCCCCTGCTAGAAATTGCTTGCCCACAAGCAATTCTGGACTTGTCTCCTGAATCATCTGTTCACCTTCCCAAGTGGCATCCTCTATGGGTAGATTCTTCCACTTGACCAAATATTCCTTGATGCTTCTTTTCCTTAACTTCTTCTCCCGGACTTCTAATATCTCCTCTGGTACCAATACCAACTGTCCTTCATCCAAAGGTGGCAATTCCTCAATAGGAATGATGTGTTTACCAATGGCTCTCTTCAAGCAAGACACATGGAAAACATTGTGTATTTTGTTGCCCTGTGATAGATCAAGCTCATATGCCACGGCCCCTACCTTTTTGTTGACCCTGTATGAACCAAAAAAGTGAGGTTGGAGCTTCTTTGTGCCACTTCTCTTAATGGATGCCTGTTTGTACGGTAGAAGCCTCAAATAAACCAAATCACCAACCTCAAATGTGCGCTCCACTCTGTGCTCGTCTTCCTGTACCTTTTGTTGATTTTGTGCCCTTTGCAGGTGGTCCTTGGGTTCTCTAAATATATCATGACTCTACTAAATCCAATATTGAACCATGGGAGCCCTGTTGTCGCCAAAGACGATCTCCACAAATGAGAGGGGGTCATAATTGTATAAGGCTCTAAATGGTACCATACCCATGGACATATAATGGGTGGTGTTGTAGCAATACTCCCCCATATGAAGCCATTTAACCCATGCCTTTTGCTGCCTTGACACATAATTCCTGAGGTAGCCTTCAACCCATTTGTTGACTATCTCTGTTTGGCCATCTATTTGAGGATGATAGCTGGTACTAGGTGTTAAGGTCGTACCTACCAACCTAAAGAGTTACTGCCAAAATGTGCTCATAAACCTATTGTCTATGTCACTCACAATGGTTTTGGGTAAACCATGCAACCTGAAGACCTCCCTGAAGAACAAATCTGCAACCTGTGTTGCACTGTAGTCTATGGCAATGGCGAAAAAATGCGCAAGCTTAATCAACCTCTCTACCACCACGAAAATGCAGTCTTTGCCCTGAGCCTTGGGCAATCCTGTGATGAAATCCATAGATATGCTTTCCAATTTGTGCTCCGGGATGGGAAGTGGTTGCAGTAATCCTACTGGGTGAGTGTTCATCTTTGTTTACCTGACAAGTGGTGCACTCCTTGATGTGGCCGCATCACATCTTCTTCCAAGCCCTTCCAAGCGAATCTCTCATGTATGTCTTGATGAACCCTTGATGCCCTGCTACTGGTGAATCATGACATGCTTGTAGCACTTTGGCCTTAAAGGTTGACTCGAGGACCAAGAAAATTCATCCCTTGTAGTATATGATGTCATCCATGATTCTAAAGTTGTCATCTTGTACCTGTCCATCCATCAATTCGCATGACAATCTGTTCTTTGAGTATTCCACCAAAAGGTGGGCCTTCGAGTCCACTGAGATGTCAGTCATGGCATAAACTGATGGTCTTCTGGATAAGGCATCTGCCACCACATTATTCTTCTCTTTGACAAACTCAATATCAAAGTCATAAGCTTGGATTTTGCTCACCCATTTTTGTTGCCTCTCATTTAAGTCCTTCTGATCCAAAAAGCACTTGAGGATGTTGTGATATGTCCTCACAACGAATTTTGCCCCAACCAAATATTGCCTAAACTTAGCCAATGCATGCATGATGGCTAGCATCTCTTTGTCATAGATGGTGTATAGAATCTCAGGACCCCTCAATTTTCGGTTTTCATAGACAATAGGGTGCCTATTCTGCATAAGCATTGCTCCAATGCCTTCCCCTGAGGCATCACACTCCACTATAAAGGGTTGTGTGAAATCTGGTAAGGCCAATACTGGACAAGTATTCATCACCTTCTTCATTTTGTCAAAGGTCAACTGTGCTTTCGAACTCCACTTAAATGCCCCTTTCCTTGTCCAATCAGTCAAAGGTGTGCAAAGTTGAGAGAAGCCTTTGACAAAACTCCTGTAATAGCAACAGATGCCAAGAAACCCCTTCAATTTTGTGAGTGTCTTAGGTGTGGGCCAGTCAAGTATCACTTGTATCTTCTCTTGGTGTACCTGTACCCCCTTCACTCCAATGATGTGCCCTAAATAAAGGACCTCTGTCATTCCAAACTCACATTTGGATTCCTTAGCATATAAAGATTGCTCTTCCATGATAGCCAAAATCTGCTCTACATGTTGAAGGTGCCCCTCCCAAGTTTTGCTATAGATCAACAAGTCATCAAAGAAGACTAAGAGGAACTTCCTCAGTTGCTTGTTGAAAACATGATTCATGCAAGAATGGAAGGTGGCTAGCGCATTAATCAGCCCAAAAGGCATCACCAAGAACTCATAGTGCCCATAGTGACATCGGAAAGCAGTCTTGGGGACATCTTACTCCCTCATCTTTATCTGATGATAATCAAAGCGCAAGTCAATCTTTGTGAAGTATACAGCCCCATGGAGCTCATCCAATAGCTCATCAATCCTCGAGATGGGGTATTTATTCTTGATTGTCTTCTTATTTAAAGCCTTGTAGTCAATAGACATGTGCATGGTCCCATCCTTCTTTTTCACCAATACTACTGAAGATGCAAAGGGGCTGGAACTTGGCCTAATGTGGCCCATGTCTAGTAGTTCTTTAATGGCCTTCGCAATTTCATCTTTATATTTCTTGGGGTGCCTGTAGGGAGCAGTGATGACAGGTTTCGCACCCTCCTCCAACTCTATGATGTACTCAAACCCCCTATCTGGTGGTGCTCCTAGTGGTATGGGTTCAAAGACCTTGTTGTGCATGTCAATGATTCCCTGAATCTCTGATGAGTAGTGAGTTTCCCCCTTCTTATCCACCCTAACCGATATTCTACACTCTGTTGCATAAGCAATGTCTTCCCTCCTAAAGATGGCCTCCATGTGCTTCGTTGTCACCACTCTTGGTGTGTTGCCTGTCATGCCCCTGAGAACCACCTTTTCCCCATTTTCCTCTATAAAAGACATCTCCATGGTCTTGTAATTTGTAGTGATTGGCCCCAACGTACTAAGCCACTGAACTCCAAGGATGATGTTGGTGTCTGGAAGGTCCATAACATAGAAATCTTGTGCCAAATCATGCCTGCCTAATGTAAGCTTCATTCCCAGAATGTATCTGTCACAGGGCATAGTGCGCCCCCCCGCTACCTCCACACGAAATCCCACAAATTTAACTGTAGGTATGTGTCTCCTTTGCAGTAGGGTCGAATCAATGAAGTTGTGTGAAGTGCCCCCATCGATGAGAACAAAACCTTTTTCCCTTGTAGCACCCCTCTCATCTTGAAGGTGTTGAATTTAGGCACCCCGTTGATGGATGCTAGTGTTACCTTCTCATCTACTGCAAGGTCATGACTTGCATCCTCCTCTTTTGTGTTTTCTGTGGGATTTGCCTCTATGTTCTGTAGATGGTCGAAACCTTCCTCCTCCTCATCATTAGAGATCACCTCAATGTAGTGAGCCTTGCCCTTGCCCATGCATTTGTGTATTGGATACCAAGGCTCTTTGTAGGTGAAGCACAACTACTTCCTTCTCAATTCCCTCCTAGTGGTCTCATCCATTCTACCTCTTCCCTGGTCAAACCCCCTTTGGTCTCTCCCCCCTTGGTTCATTGGAGGTCTTTGGTCTCTACCCCCTTGGTTTAGAGGAGGTCTAAGGGTAAATCTCTCCTTTGTTGCTGATCCCAAGTCCCTAGTCTTCCATATAGCATCATGCAAGTTGGTAGGCTTAAAAGCCTTGACCCAACCCCTTAAGGGCTCCATCAACCCCTCTGTGAAGAGCATCATAAGTCTCGCTTGAGACACATCCTGCACCATAACTGCTATCCTCTGAAACTCTTCTATGTATACCTCTGGTGATCATGTCTGTCTAAGTCGGGTGAGTTCCCTAAAAGGTAGCTCTGGATCCCCCTGGTCAAACCTGTCAATGAGCCTCGGTGTAAACTCTGTGTAAGTTGTGATCTGATTGTGACCCAGTGTAGTTAACCCATGGTACCACCAATCATGAGCTTTTCCCTACAAGTACATGGTGGCAAACTTGATGGCATCCATCTCTCTCATGGGGTTAAGTTGTAGGTAGGTATCAAGTTTTTGCACCCATGCTTGCGCAGTCACCTTGGAAGATCCATCAAAGTATGGGATTTACATCTTGCCTGCATTGTGCTCCAATTCATAGTTAGGCCTTTGATATTGTTTAGGCTTACCCCTGAACTTGATCCCACAATACTGATCCAGTGTGACTTGCCTCTGGAACCCTGCACTCAATGCGTGATATTCTCTAGCATACTGCTCAAAATTATCCTCAATTTCATCATCATAGTTGCGTTGTCGCTGGTTATCCAAGAATGTGGCTAGGTAGGGTCTCGAGGTCGCCCTACTGTGTGTTGGCCCCTGAGGAACTCCTCCTCCATAACTCTGTCCCTCAGTGTGGTAGTGAGAGCTATGCTCCTGATGAGGTCTAGTACCCCCATGAGACCCATTGGCTTCCTTGTTTGCATAAATTTCTGGTCCCTTCCCTGCATGGGTTATCTGTAGTAGGAGTTGCGCAATATTCATTTAACTAGCATTTATCTTATCCAAGGTCTCTCTCATTTAAACTTGTTCCCTGCGCATAGTTTCCTGATTTTCCTGTAGATGATGTTCAAATGCACTTTGTGCTATAAATCCTTTGCAAAACCTGCCAGAATTTGTGGCTCATTGTCCTCACCTAAACCCTCCATCTCTGCCTTTGTTTCAACAGTCTACTTTATGCATCTGCCCATGTAAATACCACTGAACTTCTGCATGCGCTAATCCCCACTAGCTGGGAGGATCAACGCTCGGATACCACAGTAATGTTCCCAAGCCAATTTTTTGCTAAAAACACTAGTTGTTCACTGTTTATTTGTTGTTTGCTTATATGTTTGCAGGTTTACTCATACAGTTGCTCATTAGGGTTTATATTATGAAGATTATAGCAATGAAGTGATAGATCTAAAGCATATACCATAAACAAAGACAAGATACAATAAGGAACACCAATATAGAGCCAATAATGTCAGATCTGACCTTTATTTAGATAGTAGATAGATCCTGTAACCAGAGATTTGCAGATCTGGAAGAAAACCACAATAATATCCAAAATGGGAGGATAGTTGCTACAATAATAACCAATACTGATGATAATAGCCTTCAAAGGCACTCTGAAGAGAATATACAAGGCTTGAAAGGCCAATAACTGCAAGAGAAGACTGACAAGATGGAACCCTGGCTCAATGCAGTGCCCAACCCTCAAACTAGTTGAGTTGTGCACTGTCCTTGTGGCTGTAGACACCCTAGATTTCAGCCCTCCTCTTCCTGTGCTCCAAATGACTCAAAACTCTCCCGGAATGTAGATCGGGCCACTAGAACCCTCCTGGCAAAGTCTGAGACTGAATGGTGAGGTTTTGGCCCTCCAAATGTGCAAACCCTCAACTGGTTTGCGCCCCCCTTGTTGATTGATGCTCCAATATTTCGGCCTCCCATCTAGAGGCCTCCAACTACTACAAAAATCACTGAGATGATAGATCGGGGCAATGCAACCCCACTGGTGAAATCTCAAGATGAACTATGAATATTTGGGCCACCAAATGATGAAAACCTCCTTCTACAGTGCGCCCATCTCTTCCCCAACTCATGCCAATCTCTAGAAAATAATATGTTGGGAAAGCCTCCTCCTGAATAAACTAGAAATGACGGCCTAGACCATACAAAGAAAACCTAGATGTTCGTTTGCCCAAAAGCCTCCTCCTTACTTCAGATCGAATGGATCTCCACAAGGTGGTGCGCCCTCCTACTAGAAACCCCCTTAGGCTACGCACTAGTACTCTTCTGCCAATAGATCTGGCCTCTATAACACTGTAGAATGGTGTGGGAGGATTGTTGCACCTCCAGGACAAAGCTTGGATCAAGGAAGGTGGAATCTTTCACCATCGAGTTGATCTTTAGGGTTTTAGTCTCAAAACCCTCAAAATTGTTTATGCTCAAGAGCCCAAATGCAAAATATGATAATAATCCAGAATGCCTTAGAAGTGCGCCCTTCCTTTCTTTTATACCCCCAATCTATTCTTCTGTTGAGTTAGTTAACTCCTAGCTTTTCTCCACATGTTCTTTTCTTTCGTTGAGTTACCTTTTTTCACACAAAGTCAACTCAATAATATAACGTTGTGCTTAGGCAATGACTTATGGTTGACTTTGTCCCCATGATGCATGAGACTATAGCCTAGTGGGGGTAGCTAGACTACTCAGTCTCTCCAAACCTCTTCATCAAGAGGTGGGGGATATTACAGGAACAGTTACCAGATGGTGGATCACATTTTCACATTTAGTGTTATTATTGAAGTGGCTAAGCAGCAGTCTTCCAAAGTTTTATGTTGTTTTCTAAACTTTTGGAAGGTTTATTTACTTGAACCCGAGGTCATCCCTGTTCCAAATATTAAGTGGCAATGACCTCCCTTAATCCCTCATTGGCATTGTCTTGAGGCTCTATGAAACAGTGGTTGGAGGGCTCCACTAATGGAATTGTTTGAGAATTGCATTGACGAGTTGTAGAAGTATCTCAAGGAGAATACACATATAGATAATGGTTGCATCCTTCACCACATCTTCATTCTGATACTCTTCTTTGCAAATGACGTGGTCCTTTTGGATTCCTCCCACAAGGACCTTTAGAGTGTTGAAATATTGTAACTTCGAAGAATATTCTAATTATATTTGAGTTATTATTGTATAGATCAAATCCTCTTTTATGGATTGATCATGTCAAGTCTTGTATAAGATCAAATTCCCTTTTGTGGATTGGTAAAACCATATTTATATGGTGGTATTTGTAAAGTTGGCCCCTAGTGTTTATAAAGTGATTTTAATCACTTCTAGAAGAAGTCGGCCCTACTAAGTGAAGAGACATAACCCTAGCGCCTCCTCAACTAGTATTTATATGTGAGGATGGTGCCTCACTTGTTCACTCACACACTCACTCATCTAGTGCGCATATCTTGAAGGCAGTTGCAGTTGCAGGAGGAAGGACAAGAGAGGTGCATGCTCAGTCTTGGTTTATTCTTGTTGTTTTGGTCTTAGTCTTGGCATTGTATTGGCAATCTATTATTGAGGAAGTTTTGTTGGGTTTTCTCCCCCACGAGGGTTTCCCAGGATAAAATGTTGCATACCTTGTGATTGTGTTTCTTTCAGTGATCCTCTTTATGTTGTTGTTTTGGAAATGCATTGAATGCTCATGTCATTTGGAAATAACCTAAAAAATACAATAAAAACTTAACATAGAGGCTAGTTGGACTCTCACCAACTTTTGTGATTTTATATAGATGGTGGTCAACCTTAACAAAACTAAGGTCATGATTTTCAACCCCTGCAAGAAATCTCAAGGATTTTCACTTCTTCAAAGGGAGCAAAGTGGAGATTACTACATCTTACACATATTTAGGGGTCTAGTTCATAAGCCTTGAGTTCACCATGAGAACCTCTTCCCACCCTCGACTCTGCAAGGGGTATACTTTCTTGGCCTTGCTCAAGCATCAATGTTTCCACTTCTAGAAAGTGTTTAACACAGTTCCAAGGGAGGCATTATTCCAGAGGCTCCGCAACATTGGCATATCTAAACCCCTCTTGGCAGCCATCATGAGGTTGTACGAGTCAGTTTCGAGATGACTCGAGATGGCACACGACCTTTCCGACTTCATCCAAAGTACCATCGGGGCAAAACAAGGGTGCCCCCTCTCGCTAACCCTCTTCGAGATCTATATTGATGAGCTAGAGTCCTTCCTCCAGGAGCACATCGAAGAGGGGACTGGTTGTCTTCTCCATCGATTGTTGATTTCCCTACTTCTATTCGTCGACGACTTGGTCTTGTTGGCCTCTACTCCTAAGGGCCTGCAGCAACAGATCGACACACTGGCCAGCTTTTGTGACCTTCAACAGTTGAAGATCTACCTAGGTAAAACCAAGGTTTTGATCTTCAATGCATCAAAGAGCTCTCTTACAGACTTACATTTCTAATACCGGGGGCAGAAATTGAGATCACCATAGTTTACACTTACTTGGGAGTACAGTTTACGGGACCTCGTTTCGATATGTGGCAGGTTCTTAATCCTTGGCTCAATAAAGGGTACAATTCCCCGGCAACGAGCTTCATGGGTCATTTTCAAAACATCTCATCCAAACTCTACCTCATGGAGGCAATTATCAGGCCCACAATTCTCTATGGATCTAAGATTTGAGGGTCAAGCTTGTTATAGACAGACTGGACAAGTATGGAGAAAGTCCAGACCCTGCTTCTCAAGCACATCATCCGCTGCAAGAAGACGGTTTCGCAGCCCATTATTCAGGCAGATTTTGGTGTCCACCCATTCCGCTTCAAGGTCATTTTCTACTTGGTCTCTTTCCTTCAGAGAGTTAGGTCTATTAGAGGCTCTACCACTGAGAGAGAGTGGTACCCCTACCTCGCACTTGGCTCCTCGACGGCTCCTACTTTGGATCACCCCCGAGGTCGTGCACAAGGTTGATTCTCAGAGGCGTCTCGACTTCTCCAGTCGATGACTATCTCCCCAGAGTGCCTTCCCACGTTCAGCTTCTCCCTTGATGTGTTGCGCCATCTCTTGTTGACTAGACAAGTACTGAATCAGGCGATCATAGAGGATATTTACAAATTGTACATTCATGTCGCTTGGACCTCACCTTCGACAAGCCTGGGCTCAAAGATGTCCTTCTATCTAGAGCACTTTTTGGAGATGCATGATGGCATCACTGTCTGCCCCTCTTATATGCGCAGGCATTGGATGCACTCACTCGGGATCCCTTTACGTTAGCTCCAGGTCAGTTCTCATCGACTCTGGATTGAGACCAACCACCATAAAACATGGCTTGATATGTGACCTACCAGATATGCCACCTACAGGAGTCGGAGACGGAGATGCACCTCATTTTTGGGTGCCCCTTATACTATGAGACCAAAGGACGCTATCGCAAGCTCTATAGGGACTCGGGGGGCTCCCTCTCTACTTTCTTTCGATACTAGGACCAAAGATCCCTAGCCCTCTTCATCAAGGAGATCTTCAACCATAGATCTCAATCCCTGCATGCCATGCCCCGCCTTGGGATGACCAGGACGATCACCTCTTATACTTTCATGTTGATCCATCTACTCGGAGCAACAAGCAACAAGCAAAGTCCCAGAGTGCACCAAACTATAGATTGGTGAGACCTCGTGTCTTTCTTTAGCCAACCCCCTCTGGGAGATCAACTGATATCATCAAGATGGAAGACCAATTCGACGGTGTCAAACCGTGCATTAGTCCATACATCCTCAGAGAGTTAGAGGGAATGACTCCAGACGGATCCAGAGCAAGGCGCCCCCCACCCATCAGACTACCTCCCAGATTCAAAGGAGCATCCAGAGACCTATCCAAAGTTTCTTTCTTTAGACCTCGGATGCTAGGAGTAGCCCCCGCTCCTACACCCCACCAAGATCATACAATGAGAGCCCCCAATGGTTCTTGAGGACTCCGACAATGAGCCAGAGCCCAGTTTGCCCCCCTCGGCCTCGGCCACCAGACCTGGGAAACTTTGACATCAGAAGCCTCATCACCAAACCTCTCTCTCTCACTCTCTCTCTCTCTCTTGAGAAACTCGAGTTGTCCACTTCATCTTGGACATACTCACTTGTATTTTGGATCATTGTACCTTCTATCACAATTATATAAATGTGTTTTGAGGCTATATTACTATAGGTTTCTTTCTTCATGTTATTTCCAGCATTATCTAGGAGTTGTGTTTGCACTCCCACATTGTATTCATACTTGTTGTTTCCTTCAGTCCCATTGACCTACTTTTGTGGTCATTTGTTGGACATTAATAAAATTACATTACATTACTTACATTTTCAAGACATTTCTACAAAGATACGCCCTTTGACACCATCATTAAACCCACGACTTGTTATGGGGTTGAAATTGTCCTTCGCAAATTGGGCATGGATTGAGATATTGCAGTCCATCATGCTCCATATATGATTCATTGCAAGCATACAATTCCACAAGACATCATCTGAGCCAAGTTTGGGACCCATCCTTTACACCTAGAAAACATTTCTAGACTTGTTTTCTTCCTCCACAAGATCCACACTATGAGGGACTCTACTTATGGACATGATATATACCCATGTCTCACTTCTTCCTCTTCTAAGTAGATTACCTCCCTTGCCCTTTCTAGACGTAGCTAATGTTGGTTTTCAAAGGTCCTTCATTTCTCTAGTCCATTGGCATTTCTATAAAGTATCTCCCTCTTTTCAATATTCTTTGCATGCCCCCATTCATGTCCTCTCCACCGAAGGAGAGATCAACAAGGCAGCCAGGGATGACATGTATCAAATGTACATTCAGAGCAATTGGGTCTCCCCCTCAGGCTCTTGGCCCCGAGATGACCTTTTACTATGAGCACTTCATGCTCCTACAAGATGGTATCATTTTTTGTCTTGACTATATTTGACAACATTGGTGAATGGCTTCAAGATCCCACTCAACCAAATGCGGGTTTGCTCCCACTTTCTCAAAATCAAGATGGACCACCATATCCCTTGGTTGGAGAGGACTTGTGGGCGGTGTCATTTCTAGGGTGTTGAGTCTGAGGAGAACTTTGGTTTCAGTTGTCCCGCATACTACAAGATCAAGGGAAGGTTCCACTGTGTGTTTCAAGGATCAAGGGGTTCCCTTGTTAGTTTTTCTTTCACTACCCCAATCAGAGATGCCTAGCTTTATACATATGCGAGGCAATGATCCACAAACAAGAGACTTTTCGCAGCTTCATGACCTCTACAAACCCAGTATCGTCAGGCTCATTACTTCTTTCTTTCGACCTATCTCGATTGTTGGAAAAGTTAAGAGCCAAGTTGACTCCCTAGTTTTAGAGCATGTGGGCAGCATATGAATGAGATAGAAGACTTCCTCCTGCCTAATCGAAAGACACCCACTTTTATGAGACCTCAAAGCCAAACCTGCTCATTACAAAGTAATGCCCACCAAATTCAGTCAAGCAATCAGACCATCATGATGTTCTTCCCTTCTACCTCTAATGTTAGGAGAGACAGGTCATTTCATTCTTGAGCTCCTCCCAGGATTATATAGTCAGGCCCTATTAGCATTGGGTATTCTCTAGAGGGCATCATCAGGATTTGCATCGGCCCCTTCATGGTGATAGATGGAGATAGGAATGCCTCTTCTCCCTCCTTTGCTTCTACTTTTATTTCCAGTTATGATGTTGATGTTGAGCTAAGGCCTTGTTCCCCTAAAGCTTTTCACTTCAGTTTTCCCTAGCTCCTACTCCTCTCTCGCTTTTATAGTTATTTGTATCTCTTCTATTTGATAACCTTTTAGCTTCCAAGACACTCCCATGGTCTATTGGTCATTGATTGTACTCTCTAGTCCCATTAACCTAGCCCTTGCTCATTTGTGAACATTAATAAAATTACCTTATCTTATCTTATCATATCATATACTATCATCTAAGATGGACCTATGTCACCTAGAGGTACACGAAATGGGGACCTGGAAATTGTACAGATTTTGAAAATAGCACTCAAAAATTCAGAAAAATGGTAAAACAAAAAAATAATCAGAAAATAAGAAACCACACACACACACACTAATATAGATAGATAGACAGATAGATAGGACAGAAACAATTATACCCATAGTTTGCATACAGATGTATAAGCAGATATTTTCAAATTTTCATTTTTTAACTGCTTCTCCATTCATTTATTAATTAATAATTAGTTGCACTGACCATTCATATTTTCCTGTTTTCAGATCATGAAAATGCCTTTTCCATATCAAATTTTCCAGGAAATCTCTGGTAAACGTTTCTTAAATGTTTCCATACATTAAACTTCTAGGAAACATCTCCTAGAAGTTTCCTGAGAGTTTCGGTATAATTTCTATACCAGATTATCTGGTATGGAAACAAGCCCCAGGTCAGAAGTTTCAGTTATAAAGGACCAGACATATCTAGGCTCTTAAAATGAACTTTAACACGCTCTGGAAGTAGTAAAGCTCCTAACATTTGAGGCTAAAGCACCCCGTTTGGTTAAAAAGAATTTAGTGATAGTGGTTCTGGCTGGCCTTTTGCAAAAATTGAGGTTAATTTTAATAATATGGCTAAGGAATCCTGTTTGGTTAAAAAAAATTGTAATAGTGGCTCTGGCTGGCCTCTTGCAAAATTGAGATTAATTTTAATAACATGTGGCTGTAATACTAATGACAGATGTTCCAACCTTTACGTAAATTGAAGTGTTTGGAACCAGGAAAAGTGACTTGTACTAAGAAATTTTAGTGCATAAGTACAGACATGGGAGGGTTTTTCAGCCAAAGCACTTAAGTGCCAAAAAAATGGAACATAAAAATACCCCTCTATAATTTATCTGTATGAGTACTGGAAGATTTTCAGAGACTGTTCAAGGAGCACATCCAGCTTTTAGTAGTATCAAGGCATGTCATGTTAGAGTACAACAACAAGATTTACTATAAGAAAATAATCAAATCAAAATGTGATTGAGCAGCTGCATAGGTCTTGCAACTACTTTTAGGAAAAGAATATTGTTTAATAAAATACATATCACAGTGATATGCTTTTATACTTCTTAGTCAAGTGGCCGTTTTTAAGATAAACAGGTTAAGTATTGGAATTGATTGGACATGTTAACTTCTCTTTACTTGTAAATGGAATAATATTTAATGCTTTTTAGGATCATAACTTTGGCATTTTACAATAGCCAACTTTTTTGTATGCAACACTCATGGCATTATATTCTTTACATGATGCATACAAGCAAAATTTATGAGGTCTGGTAAGATAAGAGTTTATTCTTGGAGCTAATATGTATCATAGAGGTAAATATGTCTGCACGTGAAATTTTAATTCATTCATAAATGCTTTTGACATCATGGCATTCAAGTTAAGGGCATGAGGAAAATGCCAAGATAAAATGTTTTCCTATTTATGAAAAGATAATTCCCCCTATGCATTTATACGTATCAAACTTCACCTGAGGAGGAGTATGCCCAAGGGGTTCTCGAAGAGGCCTTGTATCAGCTAATGGGTGTTCTGCTGGCAGCTCAAACACTATTTGATTCAAAACCTGATAAAACATCAAAGCACTTAAACTTCATATTTTAAACACAAACAATAACATACTATTCTCAAAGCCTTCATTTCAAATGCATTTGATAAATCCTTTTTCAATGTTAGCAACCAAATTTTCAATGTCTCTCACAAAGATTGAGATCATCCACATATAACACAATAATAACCACACCATCACCCTTCAAAACATACAGATTTGGATCAGTATTACTTCTTACATTCCTTTGCTTTTAAAATGTTCATCTATTTTAATGTACTATGCTCTAGGTGCTTATTTTAGATTGCAGAATCCTTTCTTGAGTTTACACAAGATATGTTCCTTTTATTAACCACAAATTCTTCATGAAATTCCACTGATGTATGGGAGCGCTCCAGGTACCCTACTCCCATTATGGAACCAAGCTCCCCGAACAGAAGCACTACGGGAGTGTGCTCCCAACCTGCACAAACATGCTCCATCTGCACACTCCTGAGTGCTCCAGAAATGGGCAATTTTCTCCTTGCATTTGTCATTCAT
The DNA here is from genome assembly GCA_010110895.2 of Picea sitchensis. Taxonomy (NCBI): domain Eukaryota; kingdom Viridiplantae; phylum Streptophyta; class Pinopsida; order Pinales; family Pinaceae; genus Picea; species Picea sitchensis. The sequence continues at coordinate 28,903 of SNQJ01S0002954.1, read as the reverse complement.
AAGTTTAGGGCTTTGAGAGAGTAAAGGGGAAGCTTGATGAGAGAAGATTTTTTGAGAGCTTGGAGGTGAGATTGAATGTTGTAGCAGGCATTCTACTGTTGTTAAGAGAGTTGAAGAAGTAAGCTCTAAGCCTAAACTCTGTTGTTTTTTGTGTGTTGTCTATTTGTTTATTTCTTCTCTTCTCCTACTCTTTCCCATTCCTCCTTCTCCTTCATTCTCGTACAGCTTTTCTTTCAGTCACTTTCAAAAATGTTCCTCGTGTGGGGCAGGATGTTGATTTTTACTGTAATGGTGTTGGTGGGGAATAGGAATCATGAGGAAGACAATAATATGACTTCTAATGACCCATTCATTGAAAGGGAGGAAGAACTAGAAGGGAGTGTGGATCAAGATTCAGAAGATGATGAAAATACAAGTAGAACTAATACTTCCACACAATTTGTCGAAGTATGTAACATAACTTCAGGAAGGGAAAGGGGATCAAACAACTATATTTTTATGCAACTTTGGATGTAAACCCGACAAACCTTACACCAGATCATATTCCCATGCAAGGCAACATCTTTGTGGGCAATTGCCAGGTAAAAGGAATCAAGTTATAAAATTGTGCCCCAAAATAACAAATTCAATAAACACAGGATTCATGAAAGAAGAACAAGCAGCAAGAAGAGCAAAACTTGGGAAGTGGACTGAAAAAAGACAGATTTGAAATCAATGCCCATGGCACTTCCGCAAATAGACCATTCTTCCAATCCTCAGTTTGCCTGCCCCCAGTTGGTTGATCATCTGATGGTAGTAGAATCTCAGTTTTGCAGTCAGCTATATATCCAGGTCTGTGACAACTCACAAAGCAGGGCATTAGACAGCAGCAAAAAGGATTTTGAGATATGTAAAAGACGCAGCAGATTTTGGCATCAAATATGGAAGAAGTGAAGAAGTTTGGTTAGTTGGTTATTCAGATTCTGATTGGGCAGGATCTGTGGATGATAAGAAGTCCACAACTGGTTCTGTGTTCAGTCTTGGTACACATGCAGTTTTGTGGTTCAACAAGAAACAACAAGTTTAACTTTCTTCTACTGAAACAGAATACAAAGCAGTGCTTCAAGGGGTATGTGAAGCAGTTCGTCTTAGGACATGCTTGCATATTTACAAATCAATCAGACTGAGCCTACAGTTCTCTATTGTTACAATCAGGGGGTTCTCAAATTAGCAAAAATCCAGTCTTTTATGAGAAAACAAGACATGCATGTAGCAGTACATTGTCACTATATCTGGCAACTCCTTGAAGATGGAGAAGTTGAGCTGCAATATTGTACCACATAGGAGCTGCAGACATCCTCACCAAGCTATTCATCCCAGATAATTTTGTAAAATTTAGAGCTGAGCTTGGTGTATTTTCCAAAATAACCATTGAGGGAGGGTGCTGATATATTTATTTATGTAATGGCCATTTATAGTACTTTTGTATTATGTTATGTTTGTACTTTAATTTATAAAAGTACTCAAGTTTTCAACATAATGTACATTATGAGAAAAGAGATGAGTGATATAAACTCTCTCTCTCTCTCTCTATGTAAATGAGACTATGCAGCTAATGAAGCAATCAAGCAACTACTCCGTTTCATATTCTTTTGTGTATTTTTTGTCAATGTTTTTGTGTTTAAATCTAAATCAACGTTGATTATCCCTTCATCTTGGACATGATATCAGCCCTATACCTTTGGACATGATTTCGTTAATGTGGTTAAGATATATTTTGGCACAAGCCTTGGCCTGCATTAAAATTTAAAATTAACGGCTGCCACTCAAAGAGCTTTCATTTTTTCGGATAGGTTTATCAAGGATGTCCCTTGGGACCAACATTTTATGTTTGTTTGAACAGGTTCATCAGGGATGTTCCTTAAGACCAACATTTTACATCGCCTCTGTAGTGTCCCCAAGGCTGAGCCCCGTTGTAAACCAAGTTCTGAAAGGAATTGTAATTAAGATTCGTAGGCTGGTGAGCCAAGTTTTTTATAAGCTGGAGGCTTATGTGTTTGATTAGGCCAGGAGCCTGCTGTTGTAAATGTAATCAAGCAAAACAATTAATAAAATATAAACACCGCCATGTGCAAACCGACCACGATGAATGAGTGAAGGGGGACTAAGCATCCACAGAGTGGGCAAGGAATTAGGGGCTGAAGGTGGGAAAAGGGGTTAAGTGTTGAGCCCAGGGGCTTAAGCCTGGGAATAATATTTTAATATTATTCCAAAAAGGCATGTGCATTTGTGTTTTATCCTAAGTGTTGGCAAGGGAGGACGTACAAGGGTGAGCCGTGAGAAAGGCTCCTCCTCCTCCATTCGACTCACGGACTGCCAGAAGGTGAACGGGTCTGACTCCTACAGAGAAACCCTCGTACATCCTCTGAACCGAAAAGGCGTGTATCTGTGTTTGTTCCGAGATAGCCGGTACATCCCCTGTCTGAACAGTTCGAACCTACATTGACCCTTGCGTGGATTGTTTGTCACACATCCCCGACAACCAGAGCGTGAGTCTATCCTGGGTTGGCGGATGGGAAATCAGGGGGGACCTGCCATTTTGCACCGGAGAGCCTGTGTAATTCCCTGCGGAAATTGCTTCTCACGTGATTCCGAAAATCAACACCGTGAGACCTGGTCGCCATTGCTGAGCTTGTTGGAGAGGTCTAAGTCTGTATTCTGGGTTGACGGTGGTGGTCATGCAGAGATGGATTGCACGTGAATTGTTGTCCAGGGTAGGTGGTAATTGAGCCTGTGTGTGACCTCTCTCTAGGTGAGGGAGGTGGATGTGTTGGAAGAGGTTTCTTCCAGAGAGTGTCCAGCACCGGCTTCAGGCTCCGAGACTTCCTGATCCGGCATGTTGTCGAGACCCAGAGAGGGAGGTTAGCGCCGATGGACTGTGCTTGTGAAGGTGTATACTCCCGGGCGGAACAGGCATGTGGGGAATGAGAGTCTGGTAGTAGTGGGCGTAAGATGGCATCCTGGGAAGACTCCTTCTAGATTCTAAGTGTTGTTTTCCCTGTAACCTCAACCTAGCTAGGATTCCTTGCCTTGGGGTGGAGCTTAGTCCCAGCTCGGGGGTGATCCACTACTGAGCTGATGAGCAGTGTGGTCTAAGGCTGGGAGGTTCGTGGAAGGCCTGCACTTGGTTGGTGGAATCTACCAATGTTTTACAGATAAGTACCAGATGATGCTTTAAATATATTTTGTATCTCTGTGTATTATAATGATCATGCATTCTGCTGTGCATTTGGATTAATGTATTTGGCATGGATTATTTATGTTAAAAATGATTCTTATGCTTACTCTGAGCTTAAATGTATTTCATTGCTTAAATGCATGCGATTAATTATGAATGAGAATGTGTTATTCTGCGTAGTAACACCTACACGGTAGCCAAGGTGCGCTACAGTTATTCTGGATTATCTACCAAGTAGTGTTATAGTAACCCTGGGTAGTTGAGTGAAAAGGGTGTTACAGTCTCAGCAAACAATTTGGGATATTGCTAAAAGGGAAGCATTAACAACATATTGCTTATCGAAAGCTGAGGGTCAACAACTTGTCAACAACCACTTTGTTGGTGTAATTATTAATAATGGTCACTTATTAGTCTTTAGCATTTACTGTATGTAAAAACTTGGTACATGAAGTACTTTAGAACTAGTAATGAATAAAGTTTAAACATAAGTGGTTATGTATCTTCTTTCTCCTCTTCATTTGTACATATGTAAGAAAACATATGATGAATTGATGAATAATGATTTGATGGTTCCCTTCTCAAAAGCTCAATCTCCTCTTTGTTCAACCTATGTGTAATCTAGTATGATATCAAAGCCATGGTAAGAAGAAACCAACGCTGAAAGCCAATAAAGGCCTAGGGATTGGCATGTCTAGTGACAGTCCAAGGAACTGCAAACAGAGAGAAGAAAGTCTGCCAATTCATTGGTTTCAATTAGGGTGAGCCACCATAGTGTGTCCATCAATGAGTGAAATAGAGAGAACATGAGTTGAATAGAAAGAAGGAAGTACGCCAAGAGACCTCGTCGACTCAACAAGTCAAATAGAAAGAAGGAAGTCTGCCAAGGGCCACCATCGAAGTCAATGGTTAAGTCCTCTTCAATTGAAGCTTTCATTTGATTTTTGATAGACCGCCACCCATATCACAGCCATCAAGTAATCATTGCTAGTAGAGAGGCATGCAGTCTAGATGCTAGTAGAGACATGGTTAAGTCCTCTTCAATGGAAGCTTTCATTTGATTTTTGATAGACCGCCACCCATATCACAGTCATCAAGTAATCATTGCTAGTAGAGAGGCATGCTGGTCTAGATGAATGTTGTCGATAGAGGAAAAGGGTTGGTAAAGAAAAGCATTGGAATTAGCCACCACCAAGGTATGTAATAACCACCATAGAATTGAACCACCGAATACAACTGCCAGCATGAGCCTCCACCAGGGTGAGCCAATAGAGAAGTGGATTTGGTTCCTCAGGCGATAAAGAAATGCATGGGTATTAGCCATCGTGAAGCCACCAAGAAGTGTTTGTTTTTTAACTGTATGTGCATGGTCTTTTTTTTAAAAGGTGCCAAGTTGCTAGTATAAGAGGTGCACAAATTCTTTTGACTTTTCAACGAACAATAATGCGCATTGAGATATTCTCTTATTAACGTACAATTAGTGTAAAATCATGGCCACTTTGTCCAATATTATGCTAGAGGGTAATTAAAAATTTAACAAACATAATTTTAATACATAGAAACAATAAGTGCTTGCAATCTTTGAGTACACGTGTTTGGGACAAATTGGTATTGTGAAAAGAAATCTGGAGTGAAATCAATGAAGATGCCCAAGAAAAGTATGATGCAAAGAATAGAGAGGTTGTCGTGCTCATTAAGCATCCCGTCACGAATGAGATGCTCCCTAAAGTTCAAATTGGGCATGATACATTCACCATTTCACAGAATCATCGAACATCGCATGAAACCTCAAATATAGGTAGAGCTTTTTCCTAAATAACATTTTATTTTCTATTACAATGGAAGGGCATGATTCTCTTCAAGATCACCTATTAAAAATTAAAGATATTCAAGATCAATTTAAGGCTATCGATAAGAGAAAGATCATGTCGTCATAACATTGAAGAGTCTACCCTCCTTTGAAATCTCTATTGAAACTCTGAATATGACTTCTAATATTGACCAAACATTAGAACAACTCACCAATATGCTTTTGTAGAAAGACAAATGGAGGAAGCAAATTGGCAATAACATTGGTAGTGAAATTCAAAGGAAACAGCAAGGATAGTAATGCTAAAGTGGGCACAAAGATAGTAGTAGCAAGCCAAATGATTCAAATAACCAAAAAACCAATAAGATTATTAAATGCTTTTATTGTGTAAAGAGTGGTCACAAAAGAAAATTTTGTCGAAAGAGATTGTGGGATGAAAAGCACAATCCAAGGCTTGTCAAAGCAAACAAAAACAAGCCAATGTGGCTGACCATAATGAGGTGAATGAATGTTATATTTTTAAGGCTAGGAATAAGGACCAATGTAAACAAGGCTGACTAGTATATTGATTTTGGTGCATCTCGTCATTTCACTAACAGAAAGGATTGGTGTCTTGATTTTATAACATATAAGACAGGTCCAGACTCTAGGATTTTTGGTGGTGCGGAAAATACAAAGTTGTTGATAAAGGAAAAATGCAGATAGAAACGCAAGTTAAAAAGACTACTCTTCTTCCCCCGTATAGGGTGCCAGGGAAGAGACAGTCCATGGGGTCGCCTTCCGAGACTATCCGCCACGCGTCTCCTCAAGTTGTTGGCGCATGTCGCCCCTCACCCACCTTTACTCCCTCCACCTATGCAACTAATTAATGCCTTCTCCCTACATATTGTTTGGCCTCCAAGTACTCATCGTTGTCACACTCATTCTGGACGGATGATCCTCTACAGGCATCCTGCTCTTGTTTGGAATGCTCTCCATATCACACACTCTATTCTCATCATGGCAATTGCTATCAAACCATTTACGGATGTTCACTTCAACCATTATTACACTCTCCTTAGCTTGATTTCCATCTCGATGATCGGCTTCTTCATTTGTAATGTCCCCATCTTTGGATTCCCCTGCTTTACAGTTGGAGGCGACCTTATGGGTTTATGTCCGCCTGGCCATAGGAGTAAATGGTGGTTAACAGGGGGCCCGAGCAATTTGGAGGAGTTTTATGGAGACCAGGCTAGTCCATTCGCCATCTTTTATCATCAAAATCATTTATGCACAATCCGCTCTTAGTTCTATGGCGTTCCGACAATTTCTGTAATTTTGGTCATTATTGGGCATAATTTAATTAAATACACTAAATGTGTTATTGGGACCATATTATCTGAAGGGATACATGAGTGTAATAGCTCGTTGGAACCGGGACGAAAAGATCTAAAGGTTGGAATGATGAGAAAGGGATTTTTGACATCCAAGGATGACTTAGAAGCCAATTAACCACTTTTCGTTATTAAAAAGGTAAATTATTAATTACTTAATTATTAAAAAGTAATTTTTAATGTTTAAGTGAAAATTGGAGGGAAAATAAGGTAAGGGTTTGATTTGGTCAAAAGGGAAAGCTCTAGAAGGCTCGAAGGAAGAATAAATAAAGGGGTGTCCCTTCAATTTGGCATTATGTTTTTGATTGATCTCTTTGGAGTATTCTTGGAGCCTGTTAAATTTTCATTAGTTTTGATAGCATTAGATTTACCATAACAATTTGATCCTCTTTTTCCATGCTCGTTTCACCATAGGCGATGTTGCACCATTGCCACCCAACCATCTACACCTACGCATGCCTTCCCCCGAGCTAAGCATATACTCCAATATAAAGCAGTAGTTTATCCTGGGAAACCCTTCTACACAAGGGAAGAAAACCAAGCAAACTTTTCTTATAGAGAATATTCTTGCCAAGAACCAGCTCTATCTACTAGAGAAAACCAACAAAGAAGAATACTTATATCCACAAGAGATAACACAGCAATACTGTTGCAACACACCCTAGCCAGAGTGTTAAGAGTGTCTTGCCTCCACTAGCGCACCACTAAGAGATAAACCCTCCACCTGCGCCTTTATTTCTTCTGCAGTTGTAGTTGCTACTGCAGTGCTCCTTCAAACTTGCGCTATGTATCAATGTGAGAGTGTGTCATATGAGGAAGGCGTCACCTTTATTTATACTAATCTGTCCAGTGACTTTTCAAGGAGGGACGACTTGACTTTCTGGAAAATACATTTTCTGTTTGTCTTTTTCTTCTGGAGCCGACTTTACTTCTAGAGCATTATAATTCTTCGTTATTACTTTCTGTGATACCGACTTCTGTTCTGCGATCTTCTTTGACTTCTTGGCATCTTCATCTATAAGAAAAGTTGTCCTGGAGGTGAATACCTCCCACTGCTTCCAAAAACATCAACACTCCCTCTTAGCTAGGGAGGTATTCTCCATGATGTTCTCCCTTAATCCTCATATCCCTTTAGGCTATGCCATGGTTCTCAGACCATGCTACAGGTAGCATCATCATGTCACACATGGCTACATCCAATGTGGACCTATCAATCTCATCTAGGGGCTACAACCCACTAGAGAACACTAGGGCTACAACCTCGTAGTGTGTGGTATCATCGTCAAGGGCTACAACCACAAGACGTGTCCACTGGGGCTACACCCCAAGGGACGATGGGCTACAAACCATAACAGCTTATCAGTGCATCAATAAGTGTCATACTCAACTCAGTCCATCAAGGAGTAACATCACAGGTCAACCCAGCTCAATCCATCGAGGAGTACGACCTGGAGAATATCCCAACCATATGGGCTACACCCCAAGGGTCGATGGGTACCAACCCAGTACAACTTATCAATCCATCGATAAGTGTCATACTCAACTCAGTCCATCGAGGAATATCATCACACGTCAACCCAGCTCAATCCATGGAGGAATACGACCTGGAAAATATCCCAACCACTTGAGCTGCACCTCAAGGGTCGTTGGGAACCAACTCAGTATGTCACCACAAGTCAACCCAGCTCAGTCCATCGAGGAGTACGACCTAGAGAAGGTCTCACGAAGTTGATCATCACAAGTCAACCTGGATCAGTCCATCGAGGAGTACGACCTAGAGAATGTCTCACGAAGTTGCTACCATCAACACTCCCTCTTAACGAGAGGGGCATTCCACTCCAAGTTTATCACGGAAGTACTCGAACTTTGACTTGGCAAGGGGCTTGGTGAGAACATCTGCAATCAACTCATTTGTAGGAAGGTACTGCACCAGTACTACTTTCCTCAACACCATGTCTCGAATGTTATGGTACTTGATCTCAACATGTTTGGTATTGTCATGAGATATTGGATTCTCTGAGAGCTTCACATAGCTCTAGTTATCACAATGAATCACGATGGGATCCATCATCTGCCCAAACAATCCTGCAAGGAGATTCTGAAGCCACACTGCTCTGCGTACTGCCATACATACTGCAATATACTCAGCTTCTGCAGTACTCAAGGCCACAGAAGTTTGTTTCTTGCTACAACAGGAAGCCATGGCAAACCCCAAACTGAAGCAACACCCTGAGGTGCTCTTTCTGTCAACTGTGCTCCCCGCCCAATCAGAATCAGCATATCCCTGCAATCTCATGTCAAAATTGGAATCATATCTCAGGCCATATCCAACTGTGTCTCGCAAGTATCTCAATACGTGCTTCGTTGCTACCCAATGCATTTATCTCGGTTGACTCAAGAACTGGCTAAGTGTACTCACTGCATAGCAAATATTTGGTCTGGTGTTAACCAGATACATCAATGATCCAATCAGTTGTTTGTACATAGTTCGATCAATCAAGTCTGAATCGAAAGAAGGCTCACTCAACTTTTCAGATTCGACACCATTGGTGTAGCCATGGACTTACAGTCCAACATCCCAAATGTCCTCAGAATCTAAATTGTATACTTCCCCTGACTAAGGAAGATCTCATCAGTTCTCTGCCACACCGTTACTCCCAAGAAATAGTGCATCATGCCAAGATCCTCATTTTAAACTCAAAGGCCAACTCATATTTGCACCAAGCAATGAGGCTCTCTGCTCCAGTGAGAAATAAATCATCAACGTACAGGATCAAAATCAGGGACTCACCATCAACAATATTAAAGTACATGTTGGCATCAGCAACACTCTTGTTGAAACCCAAACTCATCAGGTATCCATCAATCCTTGCATACCAAGCTCAAGGTGCCTGCTTGAGTCCATACAGGGCTTTCTTCAACCTACACACATGGGACTCCTTCCCATGAATCACAAAACCATCTGGTGGCTCAATGTACACCTCTTCCTCAATCTCTCTGTTGAGGAAGGTTGGCTTCAAATCCATCTGATGTAGTCTCTAATTGATCCAGGGGATCAAATTTTGCTCAAAATTCGAAGTGCTCAGAATCACTTCAAATCGAACGGGTGCGTAGGTCTCGTCGTCACGAACCCAACGCAATTCGAACGGGTTCAAACGGACATCGAATGAGTGAGATATCGCGTTCTGTTCAATTTGTCAAACAGGGAAAAAGTTGCTGACTGTATAGTCCGTATAGTTGTTGACGTGGGAAGGTCGTACGCTGACGTGGCAAGTGCTAAGTTGGCAAGGCCATACGCTGACGTGGCAGGTGCTGAGTTGGCAGACAGTTGGCAGTTATGAGGTCAAATCACTTCTCGACACGTGGCACATTTTTTGACAAGTGGGATGGTGCCACATGGCACCGTATTAAATTTGGTTGTTAAAATTATATGGAATCCGTGGGGATCGAACCCCGAACCTCCCGTCATGGTGAAGCGCCTTCGCATGGTGTGGGTTACCAATAACCCACGCTTTATTTCTTATTATATATATGGGTTCATTTATATTTAAGTTTGAGTTGTGGTATGGTTTGGGCGCGGTTCGCTCTAGGGCTTAGCCCCAGCCCCCATTCAGATGCGGATAACCATGTGACCACACTGCACGCACGTTTCAAACGGTTTCAAAGCCTCGCGCGCCTGGACACTTGTCACTTGCCCATACGTTTGGAACTTAGCCCTTTTGTGTGCGAGGGACGCGGTCATATGGTCCATGCGCTCAACGACTTTGCGGTTAGGGGGCTAGGCTCCCTAACCGTTCTACAGTTGTGCGCATTTTGCGGTTATGTGCATGGTGCTAGGTTTAAGACAAAAAAATGTGCAGAGGCTAGGTTGGACACACAGAGGTGCATTTTGGCGAACCAGAGACAGCAAGTTTGAAGGGGAAACTTCCAGGAAGCCTATCTTCTTCAATTTTTGGCCAAATCAGGTGCCGAAAAAGCCCAGCTAGGGGTTTTTGGACGTTCTGAAGCCATTAGAGCCATCTATTTGGCATTTTGAGCATTGTAAAGCACATATTTAAGCACTTTGAGCAAATAATATAAAAGATCCATTGGAAGCTGGACTAGGAGATGTAGCCCAACAGAGGGGTGAACTCCTTTATCATTTGTTGTGTT
>SNQJ01S0002954.1:0-18304 GCA_010110895.2 Picea sitchensis | reverse complement strand
TTGAAATCCAAACTGATGCAAGCAATTATGCAATGGGAGCAGTCTTGTTACAACATGGTAAGCCCATTTGTTTTCATTCTGAAACTTTTAATGGTGTCGTGATTAACTATCCTACTTATGATAAGGAGTTGTATGCATTGGTGCAAAGTGTGAAAAAATGGAAACATTATTTGTTAGGGAAAGAAACCATCATTCACATGGATCATCAACCACTGCAATACTTACAATCACAAACAAAGCTACAACAAGCAAAGCACTTCAGATGGATGGGTTTTCTACAACAATTCCACTTGGTCGTAAGGTATAAGAAGGGCATTTATAACAAAGTTGTTGATATGCTTTCAAGGCCTATTATTAGTGCTTCAGTTATTCTTAAGCATAGTCCTATCATGCATGAGAGCTATGTTGAACAATATGCTTTAGATGCTGATTTTAAATAAGTATATGCAACTTTGTGTCATTCTAATCATGTTGAGGAATTGGATTACCATGTGCATGATAATCTTTTGTATCATCTTGGCAAGCTATGTATTCCACGGGGTGAAAGAATCAACATAATAAGAGAAGCTCATTCTTCTCTTATTGCTGGTCACTTTGGTGTAGGCAAGACGGTGGCTAATTTGCAAAGGTACTGCTATTGGCCTAAAATGAATGAAAGTGTTTCAAGATATGTTAGAAGATGTTCGTTATGTGCTACAAGCAAACCTAGCAATAGAAAGTTGGGTTTGTATACTCCACTTCCGGTTCCTTCTCGTCCTTGGGAAAGTATTTCCATGGACTTTGTAGGAGGTCTACTTATGTCTAAAAAAAATCATGATTATCTTTATGTTGTGGTTGATCGATTTAGTAAAATGTGTATTTTGATGCCTTGTAAGAAGCAGGTTACAACTGAGCAAACGGCACAAATGTTCTTTCAGCATGTTTGGGTACATTTTGGATTGCCTAAATCCATTATTTCTGATCAAGATTCTCGTTTTATTGGGAACTTTTGGTCAAGTTTATGGGCACTCGTGGACACCAAACTGAAAAAGAGCACAGCTTTTCATCTGCAAACCGATGGTCAAACAGAAGTGGTCAATAGAACAGTGGTGCATCTTCTTTGTGGTTATTGCAGCAAGCATCCTAAACTTTGGGATGAGCATTTACACTACATTCAGCATGCTTACAACCGAGCTAAGCACTCTTCAACTCAAACATCACCATTTGAAGCATGTTTTGGCTATTTGCCCAAATCTCCTTTAGATTTTATCTTTGGGAAGGATATTGCTATTGATGGTCAATATGACATTGATAGGGCAGAAAAGTTCATTGAACAAATTCAGTTGATACATCAAATGGTACAAGAACAGTTGGAAAAGAGTCAAGCCAAGTACAAGACAAGACATGACAAGCATCATGTTGATCACAGTTTCCAAGTTGGAGATGAAGTTTGGCTTTACATAAGCAAGTAGAGGCTTAAAGGAGAAGGTAAAAAACTGAAACCAATTAGATATGGTCCTTTCAAGATTCTTGAGAAGATTGGTAGCAATGCCTTCCGTTTGAATTTGCCTCCTTATATGCAAATGTATGCAGTTGTCAATGTTGAGAATTTGAAATTGTATGAGCCTCCTTTGATTGATGATCAAGGAGAACATGTTCAGATTCCTTCTATAAATGATTTCTCACCAGAATATCTTACAAAACTGCATGAAGACACAATCCTTGACAGGCGGATGAGAACTTCCAAACGAGGAAATGTGGAATATCTTCGAATTGGTCTTAAAGGCACAAACCCAACCAAATCCAAGTCTACTTTCAGTCTACGAGGAAATGTGAACTATACTCTCATCTTCAGATAGACTGAAAGTAGACTTTTGGAGGTCCAAAAGCTTTCCAATGGGGAGGTGTGCTCCAGGGGATCAAATTTTGCTCAAAATTCAAAGTGCTCAGAATCGCTTCAAATCGAACGGGTGCGTAGGCCTCGTCGTCACGAACCCAACGCAATTCGAACGGGTTCAAACGGACATCGGATGAGTGAGATATCGCATTCTATTCAATTTGTCAAACAGGCAAAAATTTGTTGACTGTACAATCCGTACAGTTGCTGACGTGGCAGGGTCGTACGCTAATGTGGCAGTTGCTGAGTTGGCAAGGCCATATGCTGACGTGGCAAGTGCTGAGTTGGCAGACAGTTGGCAGTTATGAGGTCAAATCACTTCTCGACATGTGGCACATTTTTTGACAAGTGGGATGGTGCCACGTGGCCCAGACATGGGCTGCCACGTGGCACCGTATTAAATTTGGTTGTTAAAATTATATGGAGTCCGTGGGGATCGAACCCCGGACCTCCCGCCATGGTGGAGCGCCTTCGCATGGTGTGGGTTACCAATAACCCACGCTTTGTTTCTTATTATATATATGGGTTCATTTATATTTAAGTTTGAGTTGTGGTATGGTTTGGGCGCGGTTCGCTCTGGGGCTTAGCCCCAACCCCCATTCATATGCGGATAACCATGTGACCACACTGCACGCACGTTTCAAACGGTTTCAAAGCCCCGCACGCCTGGACACTTGTCACTTGCCCATACGTTTGGAACTTAACCCTTTTGTGTGCGAGGGACGCGGTCATATGGTCCATGCGCTCAACGACTTTGCGGTTAGGGGGCTAGGTTCCCTAACCGTTCTACAGTTGTGCGCATTTTGCGGTTATGTGCATGGTGCTAGGTTTAAGCACGAAAAAATGTGCAGAGGCTAGGTTGGACACACAGAGGTGCATTTTGGCGAACCAGAGACAGCAAGTTTGAAGGGGAAACTTCCAGGAAGCCTATCTTCTTCAATTTTTGGCCAAATCAGGTGCCGAAAAAACCCAGCTAGGGGTTTTTGGACGTTCTGAAGCCATTAGAGCCATCTATTTGGCATTTTGAGCATTGTAAAGCACATATTTAAGCACTTTGAGCAAATAATATAAAAGATCCATTGGAAGCTGGACTAGGAGATGTAGCCCAACAGAGGGGTGAACTCCTTTATCATTTGTTGTGTTATGTGTTTACTGTTCACTGTTATTTGCTAGTTATTATCTGCATCTTGAATGTGTAATTTTCTCTAAAATTTGTGTTTGCAAATTGATCCTTTTGCATAAGCACACTTAAATAAAACTTTGCAAATATTTCAAGAATACAAGCCTTTATCATTTTCAGATCACCAATGCATGGTTGAAGCAAGGGCAATGATCATTCGAATGGAGGTGTACCGAGCAAAGGGAGAAAATGTCTCCTCATAGTCTATTCCCTCTACCTGAGAGAATCCTCTAGCCACAAATCTTTCTTTGTGCTTCTTGATGCTCCCGTCAGCTGCATGTTTGATCTTATAGATCCACTTGGAAGTCACCACAAACTTTCCCTCAGGTCTCAAAACAATATCCCACATCATTCTTCATGATGGACTGATAATCCTCCATCATGGTATCCCTAGATGTCTCCTCGTAACAGGAAGGCTCAGAATCAATGGTGTGCCTCATCGCTACAACATAGCTCGAGAATCCCTGAGGTCTCTTGCTCTCTCTGAAAGTACCACGGGGAGCTGGAAATCTCTCTGACTCCTACAAAGTCTGACAAGCCCATGAAGGCCTCTTCCGACCTACTGCATTACATCAACGGGATCTACAGGATCGACTGGATCAACTATATCAACAGGATCAATTGTCTCAACAGGCTCAATTGGCTCCCTCTGAATTGTTGAAGGGGTGAAGGGGAGAAGACACCATCTCCTCCTGCCTGTCACTGTCAATCTCCATGTAAGACCCTCTAGACCTCCTGAAGGCTACCTCCTCCTCAAAGGAAACATCCCCTACTCACCTCAATCTGTCTCTGACCTGGGATGTAGATTCGATATGCCTTCGAAGATTCATTGTACCCAACAAATGTACCCTTCATGCATGAAGGGTCTAACTTCGTCCTTTTCTCCTTGGGTACATGAATGTAAACATGACACCCAAATATCCTGAAGTGTCTAACCACATGCTTCACTTCGGTGAAAGCCTCCTCGGGAGTCGTGTTCCTCAAAATCCAAGTCTGAAGATCATATAGTATAAGTATCCTCTCAAAGAAGCAATTGTCATAGGCCCACACAAATCTGAATGCACCAAGTCCAAGATCCCCTTGGATCTGTTATCACTACCCGAAAAAGATCCTTTGGTATTCTTTCCAAGAGCACAACCTCTGTAAATGCCATCATGCTCTACACGGAGCTCTAGAAGACCTGTCACCATCTTCCCCAGAGCGAGAAGAGCTCTATATAATGCAAATGAGCAAGCCTCCTATGCCATAACTCAATCAGACTGATAGAATCATGCATCAGGGCCTGAACTGGTCGAACTGTCAATATGTACAAACTTCTTGTCTAGTCGAACTACTTTATGTCTCAAACTAGAGACTACCTAAATTGTTGTCTTCTGCAACCATCACTATAGCTCCCTCTCAGAGCTATCACTGGTGACTAGCCTCCGTGGTAACCTACCCGGAACAAGAAACAACAACAACAACAACGTCTCCATGGCAACCTCCATGGAATTTAAAAAGATAATCTGCCCAGAACAAAGTCAACAACCAAGAATATCTCCTAGAGGAGATCAATTTAGCTTGCAAACAAGTGCATCTCATAATGATCATAACTTCAATAGATCAAAATGCAACATAAGATCGCAATAATGCCATAACAGTTAGAGGCATATCAAAACAATCAAACATAGAGTCTTCACTTCCAAGGAGGATGCATTATTTCTCTTAATGTACTGGATCTAAGGTCCCTTAGATCTACATATTGTAGCTGGGACAAAAGGTCCCTTCTCCTGCAAGCACCCTCATGATAATGATACAATTTTAAACATATACAAGTGCGTACCTGTTAGCACAAATTTTTACCCTCCAATTGTCACTGACCAAACCCCTCTTTGTTTGGGCTAGTTGCTAGCCTTTGGGGGAGTCCCAAGGCATAATGAAGCGCCTTGCCACTGATTTTTGTGTATAAAACCTACAAAATAGCAAGTTGTTCCTCTTGGACGTGTAAAAGCATTCCAAAACGATGAGGAAAAACAATATTCTACGCTTGGAGGGAATCAGCAGCGTTAGCACAACGATAATAGACTGAAAAGGAGAAGAAAACTATTCAAAAAGATCAGAATTAAACATAATGAACAGTTTAGAAAATGACATATCAAATCACAAATTTACCATAATACAGCCAAGAAAGAGGTTTGAAGACAAACACACACTTCTTTATTGATGAAGCTTACAAAAGGACTGTTTGTGCCACACTTGGCAAGCCTACAACCGGTACAATGACTACTTTGCTCAAAGAGGAGCCACTAGACTAGAGAACAAGAGAGAAGAGAATGAGAGAGACACCATGCTACTATTGCAATGGACCCACCAAGAACCAATGCCAAATATCCAATATATAGCACAACTAGGGCGCATATCCCAAGAGAGGAAGAAGAGGTCGCATGAATGGTCAAAAAAGGCAAGTGTGTGCGCATGGGAGGAGTATGAGTGAGTTAAGCATGCCCACATGTGAGAAAAGCACAAGTGGTAGAGGTGGAATGATATATCAAGTGAGATGCGCATTAAGCCAAGGAGGAATGCGCATGAATGAGGAGAAGTGAGGGTTTAGTGAGAGATATAGGTGCATGAGAGTAGATGAAAAGCTTGAGTGTAAGTGAAGTGAAGTAGAATATTTAGGAGTAAGAGTTAAGTGGCGCATGCAAAGGTTTAAGATTGAGTTAAGAAAAACTTAGTACGCATGAGTGCATGAGTGGCCAAGTCAAATTCGCCCTAAATTTTAGGGAATCTCCTAATTTTTAGGAAATTACGGTTTAACTCAACTTGAGGCGAATTTTAAGGAGTTGATGCATGAAAAGTGGAGGGGTGATTATACTAAGGAATATACGGCTAAATTTAGGCCCAGTTATGAAACTCCATTTTCTCAATTAATTGTTTATTTATGCTCGAGTCTGAAAAATGTGACCCATGCTTAGGTGGATGCCACATCACTCCATAGCTCTGCCACATGTCGATCTTTGCGGGTGCCACCTGGCACTGCATGGATGATGATTGTACCTACTAAACATAGACATTTCTAAAAATAGAAACCAGTTCCTAAATTTTAGGAAAGTGTCCACATCACCCAAGATGATTGGGAGAACACTGCCACATGTCACTGTCTAAAAATAGACACTGTTAAAAATAGAAAGTCGTCTGAATGCCCTTGACTTTATACTCGTTGATCTCATCTTTCTGCAAGGAATCCGAATATGCGATCAGAATTGACATGCCAGCCTTGGTGCTCAACCTGCTAAAAATAGTAAAATGTGCCACATCATCCCGAAAAATATCCAAAAGACTTTGGATGTCTTAAGGATCAATACTTCATGCTCAGAATCAGAATCTGTGGCCTGGAGCAAAACCTGCTAAAAATAGAAGGTTCTTGCACGTCACCCGGAAAAGTGTCATCAGGCCTAGAATCATGCAAGGACTCACATACTATATGCTCAGAACTCCTCCAAATTGTCAAGAGACCCACTCAAACCGTGTCTCCTAAAATATAGAAACACATGTTGTATGTATACATCTCTCTCAAATATGCATGGAAACTAAGTCAACTCTACTCTGAACCAAACAACCATGTATCGATCATATACCTGTCTCACATGGGAACCAACCTCTTGCTCAACACAAGTGTTAAACTCTTGGAAAATATCAGAATGCCAGCCAAAATAATGCATGTTGGCTCTTAACCCTCAAGATTTTTAAAGGTGAAAAACTAGGGGTTAGCAGTACCTCAACTTGTCTTCTAATCTCAAGGCTTGCGCAACTGGCAACTGGAAGCTGCAACTAGCGACTGGAAACTGCAATTGCAACTAGCACGAAGCAACTAGCATTGCAACTGCAATGTCCACCAATAGGTTGCTCAACGAGCTTGACAAGGTTTAGGTCTTGAGCAGCGAAAAATTACAGGAAGGTGGTAAATCTCACGATCTTTCTTCCAGTGATTAGACTGTTCTGAAGGTAACCAGCACTGAAACCATGTTAAATTTTCATTAGTTTTGTTAGCATTAGATTTACCATAGCAATTTGATCTTATTTTTGCATGCTCGTTTCACCATAGGTGATGTTGCACCATCGACACTTCCGTGTGCCTTCCCCTGAGCTAAGCATACACTACAATATAAAGCAGAAGTTTATCCTGGGGAGCCCTTCTACACAAGGGAAGAAAACCCATCAAACTTTTCTTTTAGAGAATATCCTTGCCAAGAACTAGCTCTATCTACTAGAGCAAACCAACAAAAAAGAATAATTATATCCACAAGAGATAACCTAGCAATATTGTTGTTGCACACCCTAGCTAGAGCGCTAGAGTGTCTTGCCTCCACCAACGCAACACTGAGAGATAAACCCTCCACCTGTGCCTTTCTTTCTTCTACAGTTGTAGCTGTTACTGCAACTCTCCTTCAAACTTGCGCTATGTATCAATGTGAGAGTGTGTCAAATGAGGAAGGCATCACCTTTATTTATACTAATCTGTCCAGTGACTTTTCAAGCAGGGCCAACTTGACTTTCTGGAAAATATATTTTTTGTTTGTCTTTTTCTTTTGGAGCCGAATTTACTTCTGGAGCATTATAATTCTTCATTATTATTTTTTGAGGCCGACTTCTCTTCTGGGATCTTCTTTGACTTCTTGGCATCTTCATCTATAAGAAAAGTTGTCCCAGAGGTGAATACCTCCCGCTACTACCAAAAACATCAACAGGTTTTTGTTAGGGTTTTGACAAAACTATTCCATTGTAGTTTAGTTTCGGTGGTGCAATATCCACCTTAGCTAGACAAAGAGGAGGATCCATCCTAGATCTTCAATGGAGCTTCATCTTGTGTTTTGATTTCAGTTTTGGGTTGTAGTGATTTGCTTGGAGAGATTGTGGCACTTGGAGGGTTTGATCTCATCTGTTGCGGAGGCCATGGCATGATTCCAGGTTTTTGGCTTGTATTGTGTGTTTTCCATTGAGGTATTGCCACTGCCATAGCAGCCATTGGATTGTTGTATTCAAATCTTCATTCATTATAAAATACCACATATTGTCTCTTCTATTCCTAGTGTATTTGTATTACATGCAATATGTTTGACAAATTGTCCATTGGTAGAATACAAGCAAATTGTTTGTGAAAATTTGTCAACCAGATTAGAGCATCAAGAACACTTATTACACAGAAGGATATTACAGTGGTATCAGAGTTGGTGATCTTGCCAGCGTGCGATTGTATCAGAGCACTTTCCTTGGCCAAAGAAGGGAAGAAACTTTTGGGTCTTTTTGCAGATTTTTCAAAAGGAAAAAAGGGGGCGGCACATTCTAGATTACATTCTGAAACTTTTTGAGCAAAATTTGCCAAAACAAATTCGCTATTTGAATTCATCTAGGAAAAATACTCAATTTCAAAAAAATAATTGATCGAAACAGAGTTCGGAAAGTAAAGTTATCAATATTTTAATTTCGGCAATTTTTCAGGGTTTTTTCGGAAAAAGCCGCGCGATTTGCACAAGCTGGAGATCTTGCCAACCTGAGGGGAAACAGTGAGGATTGCGTCATTAAGTGACCAACACTTAAATTTCAGCAATGGTTAAGGGAAACAAGGATGGTGACCAATGAGGAACTTGGGGCAAAACTTTTGCCACTAATGCTAGAATATCAGAAGAATCTAACAACATTGTTAGAACATCCAGAGTGGTTGAAGCCTCTATCTGGGAGGAAGAAGAAAAAGGGATTCAAATATGAGGTAGTTGGTGAAGCAAAGACCTCACTTCGTGAGGAAGGTTTGACAAAACCTCAGGTTGACCTTTTGGATGCGCATGATGAGGGGATATTAGCACCCAAATACGATGAAGATTTGGACAATTTGCCCTTGGATGTTGATCTAGCTTCTAGGGAATCATGCATGAGGGATGATGAAGAGGAAGTTGGGGAGCTTATACATGAGCCTCTTATGGAGTTGAGTTCGGCACATTCATCATCATTTCAGTCAGCTACAGCGATCAGGACACATGAGGATGGTAGTAGTACTTATGGTTTGATGGAGGAGTTTCTTGTGGTGATCAAGCACGACGGGGCTGATTTGGTGGACGAGAGTAGATCAGAAAACTTGTTTGAGGAGAGGATTGACAGAGAGGGTTTTGATCGTTCGCCTGTTTTGCATTGCAAGGATCATGAGTCGTTTCTTTTGTCTCAAAGCTTAACTACATAGGAGGTAGTTGAGCAAATTCCTTGTGGACCAACCAGCAAGGAAGTATATGCACCAATTGATTGGGGGATTGAGTATAGGACAGATGTGGATACATCACTTTGGGATCCAGGTTCAGTTGATATCAGTGGAATGATTGATGCACTTGCACATATAGGATACAAGGTGGTACATGATGATACAAGGGTGTGTAGTGGTATACAGTAGTATACAACTATGTACGGTGGTGTACAATGGGTTTTTGGAACGATTCCCCTGGGGACACCTCGAGATAGGGACTTCAGACATATCATTGAGTTTGGTCCACCCAGGATCGATGAGTGGATGGACGAGCTTCATGGAGTGGTATATTCCTCAAAGATTGATCTTCGAGTGGGATATCACCAGACTACTTCTGAGTGTCACTATGGGCACCACGAGTTCTTGGTCAGACAATTGGGGTTGACCAACATATTTGCCACCTTTCGGTCTCACATGAACCCCATCTTCACACCACAACTATAGGGATTTATGTTGGTGTTCATTGATGATCTCCTCATATACAACAAGACATGGGAGGATCATTGGAGATAGTTAGGTAAGACATGGCGCATGATGGAGAGCATATTCAAGCATGGGATAGAGTACTCTCCAGAGATTGATTTTCGATCAAGTTATCATCCGGACAGGGACAGGGAGATTGGCATGACGGATGTTTTACATTGTGGCCATGTGATCAGTATGCAAGATGTACAAACACGTCAAGAGGATATCCCTCACACAGTGGATTGGTTCACGTGGATTTCAGTTGATTGGAAGTCCCACCTTCTAGTGGAATATTCCAAGGACCGATTTGCTTGCGAATTAATGGATGGTCTTATTCAGGATGACAAGTATAGAGTAGTGGACGATATCATCTACTACGGAGCTAGCATATACTTGGTCCACGAGTCCACACTTAGGGAAGAGATCATGAGAGTTATACAAGATTCACCCTTGGCAGGGCAACTTGGGTACTTTCAAACTTACCAATAGATCAGAGAGAGGGTCTCATGGAAGGGCCTCAAGGACAATGTATGGAGACATGTGAGAGACTGCACGACTTGTTAGCAGAACAAGTCAGAGCATACCTATCCAATAGGATTATGGCAATCTACACTCGTCTCAAGTCAAAGGTGGGAGAGTGTGGCAACAGATTTCAGCACAAGTCTACCAAAGGTGCATTGCAGGGACTACATTTCAGACACTCCATCAGAGAATGAGGTGTCGCAGGCATCAGAGTGTTTCCTTAGGGAGGCGTTTAGACTCCATAGGGTGCCTAAATACATTGACCATGATCAGAACAGCACAGCTCTTGGGACATTTTGGCAGGAGTTGTATAGATTAGTTGGCACAGAGTTGATCAGTGTAGCACAGTTAGGGTTAGTTGGTATGAGGCATAGAGGATTCCTAGTTTGGATGTGGGTTTCAGGAACTCATATGATTGGTCTGTGTCATTTTTGGGGCACTCCAAGAGGAGATGATGGGGTGCATGTTATATGGAAGGATAGATTTTCTTTACCGATAGCCACAATCGGGCATGCCAGTGGACCTGCAGACTTTGATTCCACTGAGGCGCATCTGCAAGATATGATCCATAGTAGTGGAGTCGGGTCTTCTAGACATTACAGCATAGGGTTCCAGGAGTGGGGGTTGCAGTCTAGACATGAGGATCAGACAGTTATGATCATAGTGGCATAGCATCAGCGTGATGCTTCCTCAAGGAGATTAGCTTGGGACCTTGGGACTGCAGTGTTTGACAGCTCGGCAATTGATACAGACGACATGAACTATTTTCACCCTCCAGAGTTTACTCTTGGGATGCTTAGGGTTGGTTGCTTTGGGGAGTGTTCTTATAAGGAGTTGACCGAGTTTATGCAGCTTATGATTATCTGGGTTAGGGGCAGTCAGATGGATTCTTGTATCAGCACCTTACAGATTAGTGTTAGGAGCAGAGAGTGTTTCACATCGTCCAGGCAGATCCGAGAGAGGTTCACATGGAGAGGCCTCACAGACAATGTAGGGAAATATATGACTTGTCAACAGAGCAGGTCGGGGCACACTCAGTCCACAGGATGGATGCAGTCTTTGGCCATTTCTGAGTGAGAGTGGTAGAGCATGTGTACAAATTGCATTCCAGGTTTATCGAGGGTACAGTGGACAAATAGTATGTCTGCGGTGATTGACCAGTTCACGCACTTTTTGATGATATGTGACAGAGCTATCTAGTGGAGAGATGTCTAGAGTCCATGAGCAGCCTGGAGTCATTGTCAGTGATTGAGACAGACTTACTTTTTTGAAATTCGAGATAAAGTATTGCAATGGATTTGCAGACCGTGACTTCACCTGGACGCCTATGCAGGATATTATTCATGATAGTAGAATCAGTCGTTACAGGTATTTCAGGTGGGAGTACCAGGGGAAGAGGAGGTAGACTAGGCACAGTGGTCGGACGATTATGATCAGGGTGGCACAGCATCAACATGGTGGTTCCTTTCTGAGATTAGCTTGGGACCCTGGGATTTCAATAATAGACAATTCAGCAGCTGACACAAAGGAAAGAGCCAGTTTTTTCTTTCATGACAATGGTTCCCTAGCAGAGCAATTCCTTGATGGGTTGATTGAGTTGTTGCAGCACTGAGACGCCTTACTTGTTGGCAATTTTTAAGAGGCCTCTTATGTTAGTACCTTACCAAACCACAGCTTGAGGGAAGGATGCTTCACATCTTACAGGGTGGTTTGGGATCCTGGTATCATTTTAAGTTTCAGTTTGGATCAGTCTATGGAGCAAAAGGTTTTGATAGCATCGCTTGAGGACAAGCAATCTTTGTGAAGGGAGGACTGTAATTTCCCCATTTTTGGATTCCCCTGCTTTACAATTGTAGGCGACCTTATGGGTTTATGTCAGCCTGGCCATAGGAGTAAATGGTGTTTAATAAGGGGCCCGAGCAATTTGGAGGAGTTTTATGGAGCCCAGGCTAGTCCATTTGCCATCTTTTATCATCAGGATCATTTCCACACAGTCCGCTCTTGGTTCCGTGGCGTTCCAACAATTTCCATAATTTTGGTCATTATTGGGCATAATTTAATTAAATACACTAAATGTCTTATTGGGACCATATTATCTGAAGGGATACATGAGTGTAATAACTCGTTGGAACCAGGACGGAAAGATCTAAAGGTTGGAATGATGAGAAAGGGGATTCTGACATTCGGGAATGACTTAGAAGCCAATTAACCACTTTTCGATATTAAAAAGGTAAGTTATTAATTACTTAAATATTAAAAAGTATTTTTTAACGTTTAAGTGAAAATTGGAGGAAAAATAAGGTAAGGGTTTGATTTGGTCAAAAGGGAAAGATCTAGAAGGCTCAGCAGAAGAATAAATAAAGGGGTGTCCCTTCACTTTGGCATTATGGTTTTGATTGATCTCTTTGGAGTGCTCTTGGAGTCAAGGTTTTCGTTAAAACCATTCCATTGTAGTTTAGTTTCAGTGGTGCAATATCCACCCTAGCTAGACAAGGAGGAGGATCCATCCTAAATCTTCATTGGAGCTTCATCTTGTGTTTTGATTTCAGTTTTGGGTTGTGGTGATTTGCTTGGAGAGGTTGTGGCACTTAGAGGGTTTGATCTCATCTGTTGAGGAGGCCATGGCATGATTCCATGTTTTTGGCTTGTATTGTGTGTTTTGCATTGAGGTATTGCAGCTGCCATAGCAGTCATTAGATTGTTGTATTCAGATCTTCATTCATTATAAAATACCACATATTGCCTCTTCTATTTCTGGTGTATTTGTATTACATGCAATATATTTGACAAAATGTCTATTAGCAGAATACATGCAAATTGTTTGTGAAAATTTGTCAACCAGATTAGAGCATCAAGAACACTTATTGCACAAAAGGACATAATATCCCCTCCCATTCTATTGGGGGTATTACATCATTCCTTCTTCCTTTTGGATCTGGCCACGATACCTCCCATCTCCTCTGTTCATCCCTGTTTGCCCCATCATCCACCTGCATCCTTGGGCCTTCACTCTCCTTGCTTCAAGCTCCTTGTCTACCCTGTTAAATTTGGCAGCATCGACAGTCATTCTCCAATGAGAGGCCATATGGGCCACCCTGAGGCTAGCCAGGGAGATTTGGAGAATCAACCAGTCTTGTGAGGTATTGACAAAAGCCAGGGGGAATGTACAACCTCAATGAGTCAAACCAAAAGTCAAGACGAACAAGATGCTATATGATCTTGTGAGTCAAGCCAAGGCAAAGGTAGAAGCCTTGTAACTCTAAGACAAAAGTCAAGATGTAACTCCAATGCAAAAGTCAGGGGGAACGTATACCTCTGTGAGCATAGACAGACTAGAGCAAAAGCCAGGGGGAACGTACAACCTCTGTGAGCCTAGCCAAGCCTCTTGAGCCATGAGCAAAAGTCAAGGCGTCTAGCAGAGGTTAGGTTGAACATAAAATTCCTATGAGCTAGAAACAAACAATCTTCCTGATATTGCAAATGATGTAATGTATTGATCTAGTGCGTTGGCACATGTAACACCTTCTACCATGAAGAAATTTGAATTTCCTTGTAAAGAGTTAAGTTGTAAAAAATAAAAGTTGCATGTCTAGGTCAAAGTCAAAGTTGTCAAGTTTGTTGCATGTTCCAGGTCGCATGTTGCATGTTGCATGCATGTCAAGTGCATGCTAAGGAGTTCACATGCATATCATGTCAAGGGCGAGATCCTAACTGAAGTGTTAAAGTTCAGTTCTAAATCTGATTGTTGAGTTAATGTTCAGTTCTAAATCTGGTTGATGAGTTAAGTTCAGTTGTAAAAGCAAGAAACATGCACTCATGCCTCTAGTCTGACCCCTCTCTATCTCTCCACTCTATATATAAGCAGAGGAGGTTGACCCTCTATTCTACACTATATAAGCAAGAGGTTGACCCTCTATTCTACACATTGGGTTATGCAGCAAATAGGTGACATAACAGAGAGGTATATCAGTCCAGTCCAAAGCGCATAACAGAGAAGTATATCAGTCTAGTCCATAGCGCATAACAAAGTGATATATCAGTATATAATAGAGTGGTGTATCAGTCATGTTATCCCCATTTTTTGGATAACTAAGGAGATTATGTCTCGAGGCCCTCAGGTTGCAGATATGGAGTGTTGAGAGACTACATGACCAGCAGTACCCTTTTGCAAAGATGGAAAACCCACTCACCACCACAGATGGTCACATTTTTGTAGATGGCATCCACCACACCAGTTGGCTTCCAAAAGGCAATGGGCCTTGCTCCATGAGGTACTAGTAAGTATTATGGTGAGCATCATTTCAATATTTAAGCCATTTGATTATGTTGTATCTTAGATTGCTCTAGATTTCATAATATATGCTTGGACATTATGCCTTTTGCCCTACTTCACCTTGGTGGTTGACATTGTGCCCTAGTAAATGGTTTTCCTTGGGGATGGGTTTGCTACTAGGAACTCCCTTAATGAGCCATTGTATCGTTCCCGACCATACTTACCACTTTCCATCATTATTCCCCTTCATTTCCTTATCTCTTGGGATTTCAGGGTGTATTGACCCAAGAATGGGTTGTCCCTAATTCTATGCGAAGAAGGGGCTAAAGGCCCAGAAGGGTTGATGTTGGGTAAAAGATAAAAAGCCTTGTATTAACGTTCCAGATGCTTCTCCCAGGGATCACCTAAGAAAGCAATGATACGCTTATCTTTGAGTAAAGGGGACCGACAATATAATAAAGAATGCTTAAAAGGTTAGTTGAAGGATAAGCGATCTCATCAC
Organism: Picea sitchensis; assembly: GCA_010110895.2. Classification (NCBI taxonomy): domain Eukaryota; kingdom Viridiplantae; phylum Streptophyta; class Pinopsida; order Pinales; family Pinaceae; genus Picea; species Picea sitchensis. The sequence goes on along the minus strand of SNQJ01S0002954.1, from coordinate 3,218 downwards.
GAGCCGACCTATCACGTCCATGAATATCTAGTGGTATGACATTACCATCATTTGGTCTCTAAACCAAGGTAATGGCTCTTAATTGCATGGCTGAGAGAAAGGGGGTATCATCATGAGCCAGCCTTCTCATTTCCATTAGGTGTTTGTGGGTGGCATTGCCATCACCTAGTCACCACGCTAGGGCAGTGACCTTCAACCTCTCCTTATGCTATATTGAAAGAAAATACAAAGAAAGAAAGATAAAAGGTAATTGATGGGCTTGGAAAAAATGCATTGCGGACGAAGGTACCACACAGCCTCTACAAAGGCACCCATGAATGAGACACTACAACCCCTTGTATCTCATGAGCCCTATGCCCATTGAGTCTTGACCCCAACCACTTCATCCACTTTACATAGCTTAGAGAGGGATCTCTTTGAAACGCACCTTGACCTAGGGAAAGATCTACCCAATAGGACACCTCGTCAACCCTCCAATATTCAAGCCTGACAAGTCACATAGTGTCTTTGAGAAATTAATTGTTTGATATAGTGATCTTTGATGCACATGCTTAGGTGGCTTATTTATTGATTGGATTCACTTATCATGATGTTATGACTTGAGATCCTTCGAGGGCGTGTTCAATTGTCTTTCCAGGACCTAGTTGGTGGAGAGTTTGGGAGAACAAGCCTAGCTTGGGCTTCCATGGGGCTACAAGCCCACAGGTAGGATGCCAGGGGTCCACATGCCGGATGAGAAAGATCAGACTTGGAAGGCCTTGATGTTGTCTTGGACGACATAGCCCAGCCTCACTTGCCAAACGATTTGCCCAGGAGGGGAAAAACATCCTCGTTTGAGCATGACGCCCATGTGTGGGGACTAGGGCATGGTGGTGAGATGATATGATTTGGCACTTGGACGTTTCGAGGGGTTTGAGGTCTTGACCTTGAAGGAAGACATTTGGATGCTTGACACGTGGCTTTAGCAAGCCTAGCAACCCTCCTCCTACACCAACAACTTGCTCCTAATGCCAAAACGTCCCCTAAAGGCGTGACATCCTTCTAAATTAGGGTTTTATTTGTGCAAAAGTGAAATTTTAAAAAAAATTGTTTAATATTATTTTGTAAAAGGGGAAAGATTAGGGTTGTTAACCCCTAATCTTGTGTTTTACCCTAAAGTATGTGGACAAACTATGTTAGCTACATTTTGTATAAATAGAGATCATAAGATCTCATTTTTAACATAACTCTCCCTCATTGTGAGAGGACTTGGTCTGAAATTTTCACTACACTTGGCTCTTTTTGTCTCATATGCACTTGTTTATGGCTATATTGATGAATGGTTGATGGTGGAGTGAGGCGCTAGCCTTGGATGATGTTTTCTAGCTCTTATGGTGGATTATCTTGGCATTTCTCTTGATCTTGGTATGGTCTTTTACTATTATGCTCTCATTTTTTCAAGTCAAGTATTGTTATGCTATGAGCTAGGTGGGAAGTATAAGGACATACACCCCCACCATAGTCTTCATCATTTTATGCTTCATCTCATTGATTATACAAGGGTTTGCTAAGAGAAGTATAAGGGCATAAACCCTCTTAGATTAAACCCTAGCTAGAGAAACTTGCCTTGGGAAGTAAAAGGGCTTACACCCCCAAGGAGGTAGCTTCTCTAGCTCTTTGTTTATTTGACTCCATTAACCCAATAGTAAAGGCACTAGTCATATTTTTTTGCATTGGAGATATAAAATCATTGCCTTGGGAAACGCAATTTTTATCTTTTGAAAGGTTTCTTGCTTGAAATTGGTTGGCCTCGTTGAGAGGAGTCTTCCCCTACTAGGGCATCCCCTTTCTCCCACTATTTCTTGTTGCTGCTATAGAATAACATCTTCAGCCATTAGGGCTGCAGAAACCCTAACTTATTTACTTGAATAACTCTCTTACCAGCCATTGGATTTTGCTCAAAGTTTATACACTTATTCTCCTTGGTCCATTGCACTTTTTGGCAAAGTTTGAGGGGATTTCAGTGGCTGATTTTCTTGCTGTAATACATTTAATGTTACAGCCATAAGGCTGATATAATTTGTTGCAGACAAGTGTTTACAACAGCCTCATCTTTTGTGCTAGAATATTGGTTTCATCTTAAGTTTAGCTAGTCATTTACTAGTCTTTCTCTTGCATTTTCTACTTGATCTCTAGCATTTATTGAGCAGCTTATAGGACCATATTCTTGCTGATATATACTGTTATTTATTGCTGCAAATTAAGGACAGCAAGCTTAACTTGCCGATCCAACTAACATACATCATTGCAAAGTGTCTTTTCTTGTGTCTCGGGCAGGTATTTCATCATTTGCAGGTTACTCAACATACTTGGCAACCCTTGGACCTTCCCAAGATTTCATTCCACACTTTTCACTCCACTTAGACTTGACCTCTAGGGGCTTCATTTCCACTTCCCTCCATCTCCATCTCAATCACCTAGAGTCACCGGGATCGCCTCCCTAGAGTGACCTAGTCACCCTTGAAGTGTGGGACCTACATCGAGGTGACATTGAGTGTAGGATTCCCAAGTTGTAGCACTTTCTTTATGATTGGGTTGGGCTTTGCCCAACCTACAACTTGCACTATAACAAGTCAATAAGAGGCAGCTATATCAGTCAATAAGTATCAGTCGATAAGTGGCAGCTGTAACAGTCAATAAGAGGCAGCATTAAACAGTCAATAAGAGGCAGCAATAACAGACCATAAAGAGGCAGCGTAACAGTGTAGAAAAAGCAACGTATATCAGCAAAGATACTGAAATATCCCTGATCCGGATGATCAAGATATTTGCTGCAAATCTGATACACTGGGGGTTTCTGGATGCGTTTTAGGGTTTGATGTAGATTGTCTTGTTTAAAGTGTTTGCATGTCAGTTATTATTGTTGCATGTAAGTTCTCATAGTTGCATGTAGCATAATAAATGTATTACAATCATAAAATGACGCATGCAATAGCAGATAAGACCAAAAACTCAATATTATGAAGAATATCAGTGCATGCGTGGGAATACAAATCGCCTACTGAAATATATCAACTAAACGTCAGTCAGATCTCATGGATCTGTACTGGAATACAATCAAATGACAAAGAAATACCCGTGACCGCAAGAAGACAGCAGATCTGCTGCATGCACGGATGAAATGACCAAAATCAACGATCCCGGATGAGCTCGGTGACCGCTGTCAGCTGGAAAACTGG
>SNQJ01S0002953.1:156514-176889 GCA_010110895.2 Picea sitchensis | reverse complement strand
AGTACCAACCAAAGATGACGACAATCTAATCAACGAAAGAAGTGTTTTCACACTTGCAGTTGTGAAAACAAAACGAAATTAAATCGTAATTGTCGCACAAAATGAGACGAAATGTTTAAAAGCACAATGCGACAATGTTTTGTTGTAATACGACAAGGTGTAGGCAGCTTTTTGAGAGTAATAAAAAAAAATGGGTTGGCTGCCAACAAGCAGTTACCTAAGTTTTTAGGAAATAACACTGTTAGTACAAATGAACACCTAGTGGCATTTTCAAATGCTTGTCATAACATAGGGGCCAATGACAATGACACCTGCATGCACTTGTTCGTCAATTCCTTGGAAGGAAAGGCTGTGATCAACTTCTTTGACCTTCCTCCTAAGATGCTGTCTACTTGGGAGGAGTTAATCTATTGATTTCGATCCACTTAAGGGCAATCCAAAATCCCTACCAAGAAGTTAAGGGAATACAATAACGTCACTTATAAATATGGTGAATCCATCAAGTCTTTCAAATTGCATTTCACCAAGTTGTATAATCAAATCCCCGAACTTATCCGCCCCCAGAACTAAGATGCTTTCATGCATTACTACAATGCATTGCCTTCTCCCTACCATCATATGCTTGAAGAAAAGGCAATTGATAATCTCAGTTTCACTCTGCATACTTTCTCAGAGTATGAAGAACAACTTGAACGAACTGGTCTTCCCTAGGGAGAATTAGTTAGAGAGATAAATATGTTCGCTCTCTTACAACTAGTTCAATATATGAACAATCGTATGATACCATTTGAGTGGAAGGGTACTATCTCCCCTCTTACCCTTGGAGCTTCATCCTCTTTTGCACCCCTTTTAGAAATCCGGTTGAAAACAATTTTCAGCCTAAGGCTATCCTACCTTGGAGTTGGTGTAAATTTTGCGAGGAACCCCACGAAGAAATCACATGTGAGGTAAAGAAGAGTCTCAGAGATAATATCTTTGGTAAAATACTAGAAGCTACTATCGTTGTCCTAGATTTCACAGAGCCAGAAGATGTCATGGTCATCAATACTAGAAACAAAGCCCCAAGGGAAATTTTTATTCTCCCCGCACATATTCTACCTCTAGCTCATACTCAATCGCTGCTACGCCCCAGGTTCCTAAAATTCCCGAGAGGCAAAGAATCAATCCCCCTCTTCCCTATTCTAAATACAATATATTGAATCAATTGGCCAACATCAAAGCAGGTGCAACCCTCCTAGACATGGTTGCTATCCCTAAACAACAAATGCATTTGAAACAATTCATGGAAGGAAACGCTTCCATTGTAGCCAATATTTTCGAAGAGGTAGATGAAGAGGATTATTMTGTAAATAAAGTAGGTGTACATAACTTTAGATACCCTGTAAAATACCCCCCTTTTTATATTTCTGTAAAGATCATGGATAAGATTTCCCATTGTTGCCTCATTGATGGTGGTTCAGGCCCAAGTGTCATGTCAAAKATTATTATGGAATATCTAGGCTTGTCTTGTACAAACGAAAATKCCAAAAGCACGCTCTCCTATAATAGTCTACAACAAACAACCATATGTGAGATTAAGGATGTAACCCTGGTTTTATGCGCTCATCCTGAGATAAGGACAACCCTCAACATTCGGGTGATTGATATGCCTGTAATAAATTACTCAATTATCTTGGGGATAGATTGACAAGCCTTAATAGGTGGATACCTCTCGCTCGACGGGACACATTTATCCGTTCCTTGGAATGGTAAGAATATTATAGTCCTTAGAGATGGAAGAATTTCACCCTACATAGAGAATGTTCTACAATCTAGCGTAAATTATATCAAAAAATACCTAGGAGTGTATTCCATATTTGCTGAAGAAGATAATATTCCTTTGGAAAAAAACAATTTAGATGATGATATATGGAATATGCACTTTAATGGTTCATGCTCTAGTGAAGGTAATGGAGCTGGTATTATCTTGGTTTCTCCTACAGGAAAAATTCATAATCTGTCATACAGGTTGGAGTTTGCTTGTACAAACAATGCCACTGAATTATAAGATTTATTATTAGGCACTGATAATGCCCTTAACATTGGTTGTAGTCACCTTTCAGTTTTCGGAAATTCTAAGCTTGTTGTGAACCTGATATGTAAGATATGCTCTCCTAACGACAAGATGATGGAACGATACTCCCAAACTGTTTGGGAACTTGTCTCGAACCTTCTATCTTTCAACATCACTCATGTTGAGAAGGAGTTGAATTCAATGGCTAATCTGTTAGCTATCTTTGCAACCTCTCCTAATCAACAACTTTTGCCTCACAGGCTCGATTATGCTTTTCAATCTCTACATCGTCCATGTTTTCTTGAAAATGAAGGATCTTGGGAAGCCATCCCTAACGATGGAAGCATTTGTGCTTTCATTCAAAATGAACCTCTTAAGCCCAAGGAGATTATATTTGTAGAAAATAATAATATTTCCGAGGCATTGACTCCTCTTGAGAGTTCATTTTCCTTGAGTGTTGTAGGCAATAAGGAAAAACAAGAAGACGAGGAGTTACAAAAGAAGGTGATTGAAACCATCCTCCTAAACATTAGGACATCTGAACCTTCAATGAATGTTAAAATAAATGTCCAATGTTCAGGTAAAGAAGAGATGAGGTTCACTGGGTTACTCGGTGAACCCCAAAATATTTTTTCTTGGTTTTATGAGGATCTTCGTGGTTTTGATCCTGGTCTTGTTCAGAATATTATGAAACTAGCTAGACAAAAACAATAACTTGTTAACTCTGCACTAGAAGCACCCTTTCGAAGGGAATTGAGAGATTTCTTAAGGGATGGAATGATTTTTCTAGCCCACCCTGAATGGGTCTCAATTTATGGATTAGCCTCGAGGACCACTGATAATATCAGAACTTGTATTAGTATTCAAACTTTCAGGCAAGTGATTATGAGAAATCCCTTTCCCCCTCTCAATATGTAAATGTTTTTGCAACAGGTTGTAGAGTCACAGTTAAGACCCTTACTTGACAATCTATTTGGTTACAAGAGAATCAAAGTAAAAGGGGAAAATGTTCACAAAACCACTTTCATTACTAATTGTGATACCATGCCTTACAAATACTGACTTTTTAGCTTACTTGATACAGGTACTGATTTTAAAAAACCTATGCACATGAATCTCGATGAATTGGCCAGTCTCCATCTCTATCTTGATGATCTAATCATGCATGTCAAGGGAATGATGATTACATCATATTTAGAAGTGATCGGTCCATTCCAAATTGATTTTGTCTTGGATACTAACTCTTATATCTTAAAAGATTTACATGAGCAATTGTTTCCCTACAACGCTAACAACCCTCGATTGAAATATTGCGAGGAACCAACATGAAAAGTTCTAATGCTGTCTGGATTTTGCTGTATACTAGTAGCCTAGCTGTGATTTCATTTTTTTGTGCTTCTTTTCTACGCTTAAAATACCTTGATATATGCCTTCTAAGTTAAGTTTTCTTTCCTTTCTATTTCCAATTGAGTCTCTTACTGCTGTCGTTTTAATTTCTGCATTATTACTTCTGTTGCGATTTTTGTCTTTATCATCTTTTAGTGTTTGGTCAAGATAGAATGTTGGATCAATTCTGCCACAGTGACACTCCTGCAAGGCATTGTTAATCGATAAAAATCAAGCTTACACAACTGTTATGATGTCTCCTCTGAAGGGCCCTTGAAATTGTTACATATTTCCACTGCTGTCTTACAAGGAATTGGTTATTTCCCACTTCTTCTTGCCATTTCTTCATCCATTGAGATCTTAAGAGAAAGTCTATAAGTTTTCCTCCTTGAAAGTTAAGAGCATATTCTAGCTGAATGATTATGCATACATTGGTAAAAACCCCTCATACTTCACACTTTTCATCAATTATTCCCAAATTCCCGGTCATCTTTCCATTAAATCTGCTCACTTCCCCCTGTTGCATAATTATTCTGGTTATGTCATCTAAAATTACTTTTCTTGGTATGTGAAACCATAAGTTTCGAGTTCTAAATCAGTTTAAAACAAATTTTCTTGTGGAGTTGCCAGTTTGTTGACGATTAAAATTGTCAATGAAGTTTTTCCCACAAAGTGTTGCTAAAGCCCATTATTATAAAACACTAAATAATACTAGTAGGTGGGGACCCCTTGAACTATTGAAGATCAAATATGTTCATTTTTGATGTTGTGATGATGTGCGACACGACTTACATGGTTGATGAGATACTGTTGTTATTGGTTATGATTTGAGCTTATGAAGTGTTGATCCCTGATGTTACTACAACCTATGCTATTCATTAATATCATTGTTATCTATTCTTATTGCACCTGCACAAAAAACATGTTACTGAAATTACATGAAGGAAAGTTTTGAGAAAGGCAAAAATACTATAACAAATGCAAAGAGAAGGGATCTAATTCTGCAATTTTACTATACTCAATGCGAACAATTAGAAAGAAATGAGAAACAATTGCAAAGGGGAAGAATTTAAAGCTATCCTATTCACTATACTACATGCATGAAAGACTTAACAATTATTGTTAAATCCTAGCTAACAAGTAAATGGTTATGCAATTGTGATTGAATTATATGTTTAATACACATATCGTATGAAATGTTGGTGGCGCATTTGGCAAGATGATAGTGCTAATGGTTATGCTATGATTAATTGACTTATGTGGTCGATATACATATGGTATATTTGGATAGATTGAATGTTGGTGGCTCATTTGACAAGGTAATGGGCGTTAATGGTTATGCAATTTTGTTTGAGTTATATAATAAGGAATTGGATATATGATGTGGAGAGCACAATTGGCAAGTAATATGTGCAGATTCCAATGCAGAGTTAAATTAATGGTGTTAATTAAGAATTGGTTGGCATGTATTGATGATTAAATGAATTGTGGGTGGAGGGAATGTGCATTTACTGCACATCACCTTTACCCCTCCCATTAGCCGCCACCCTAGTCGGGCTATTGTTCCATATTGCTGCTGTCGTTATGCTTCGAATTCTTAGCAGAGAGGAACCACTCGGACAACTTGCGTTTTAAGGGATTCGATTACAGGTATGTTCTTTTTTTGGCCATTTGTGATTCTGATCTGGTTATGAAATGATTATTGGCTTAGGTGTATTGGTTTGCGTTTTCCTAAGTATTGCAACTGGTAAATTTGTGTCCTTGAATGAATGGTTCTTCCTGCCATGATATTGAATTCGTAGAAGTTATTGGTCATTCTGGGTGGTAACTCTATGCTATCCTTGCTGGTTTAGTTGGAAGGATTTTGTTTGGTCTTGGGTGGTTAGCTATCTTTGCGCATTTGTCACTAAATCCAGTCTTTGGCTTTTATCAGTTTAATGGTTGAAGGTCTCTTGCGGTACTATGTTTCGTTCACTTGGGCATTGGCTGTTTCCACCACTAAGGGCCATGAAGTGAGTGTTCTGTTCTTAACTCGACCATGTCTTCACCTCAGTACTGTGGTAGTTTAAACGAAGAACATGAGGGTTATACCCTACGTGCATTAAATAAAATTTCCAGGCCGAATGTGAGCCTCACATTTTTTTATGCCCCCTTGCCATGGATTGTTACCTTTCCATGAATGAATCATGACTCTCTGTGTGTGCACACCCTTGGCCTCGAAGGTTCCACCATTACGAGGAGTTGGCTCTGTTCCCTTGGTGTTGGCTACAGAGTAGACCCTTAACCCTCTAGTCTGGATTTTTATAGAGGAGACTGTCGTACCTGTTAGGTTGCTATAGGTTATTGTGGATTGAATGTATGGTCGATTACTTTGAATACAGACTCACCCAGTTGGTCGTATGACATTCATGTTGGTTTGGCATTTAGTTACTGCCTCTGTGATAATAATGATAAACCCTACATTGCCAATTGCACTTTCAAAGTACACAGTCACTCTCCTTATGTTAATAACTCAGTAATGTTAATGGAGAAGGCCTTTGCCCTGACTCGATTTGATGCGTGGGCAAGCGTAGTTGCCACAACTTGTTAGGTTGATTTATTTTTTATAACAATGGCGAATTGTTTGGTTGATACACAGTCACTAGTATTTTCACTAATGACTATTTGGATGCTAGTTGGCATTGGTTACAAATGCTTGATGTTGCTCACACATGTCGTGTTGTGTGTATGGTGTTTTTTGAAAAATGAAATAATGGGCATGGTAACTATGGTTTTCTTTGGGGCCAAATGACTGTAGAGAATATATCCACTACATCCTTATGCTTGTTTGATTGTATAAACCTAAGTTTGCACAACATAGTCGATAAGGGTGTGACTAAATCAAATAAATATTATATTAAATCGATGGCTCAACATGATGGGTTGATTTATTGACGTGACTGTGTGTTTTTTGTGTTAAGGGGAAATGTTTCATCGTGGTATTTTGGTGGCTGTGCACTGTGTGTAGTATGGAAAACTTGGTTTTAACACTCATGGATACCCACAGAGTTTTAAGCATGTTTATTTGTTGCAATCGATCACTTGTTAAAGCAGGAATGTTGTTGATGATAGTCATGTTGGATAGGTGGACCAACATTTTACAGTCACATTAGATTGGCCTTGCATAGTGATGGAGTTACACTTGCATGATCAAATTATCCCGTGCATATCTTGTGTCTAAATGGTGACTGTGGGTTGTATGTTTAATTGTCAATTCAGGTGTTGCAATTTGGTCTTGATTATTTTGGTTACTACCTACATATGTTTAACGAGTATCATTGCATTTAAATAATGGGCCTGATTGCAGTAATAGTGACTTCATTGTTAATTGAAAACATGACTTTTGAGTATTATTGTGGATTGAAGAAATGCATGGGCAGTGGTTGATTTTGGTGGTTAACAGAGTGGAATGGATATTGTTTGGAAATTGTTATAAGATGCAAATAAGGGAACAAAATTCCTTTTACAGATTGTGTGGGATGCCTACTATCTTGTGATGGCAATGTGTTGGATATTTTATCATGAACAATGAACTAGTTAAATGCACAAAAAAATTACTTGGTCAAATGATTGATGGTTGATGCATCTTCTTTCACATAATGTCTTATGGATAACTTAATTAATTTCATGAACAATAATTGTTCTTCTTCCCTTCCATTATTTCACTTTCCTCTAATTGCAAACCCCATCACCTCCCATATTCATTTTTTCACTCCTATTTCTCAGATTGATTACAGTCAAGAGAATTTCTGTGTCAAAGTAGTTGAAAGTGGCAATGTCTTGTGTGGATTGCAGTGAGGTTTTATTGGATTTCTTTACAATTTATTGTTGTTGTCATTGAGAAGTAAACATGTTATTTTCCCCTCATGATATCGTGTTTCTCTCAATACAAACCCCTCACATCTCCTAGAACCCTTTTCACCCCCTGCTCATTGATAATCAGTAAAACAATTTGTATGGATTGGATTACATGAGTCTGATACATTTCCGAGTCAAATCTATTTCATATTTTTAAGCGTTGTCATGTATGGTTATTTAAAAGATTATTTTCTAATCGATCACGCATGCAGGATGAGTTTTTTCAGTCGAGGTATCCATGGATAAGGAAACAGAGGTAGAGGTAATTGGAATCGAGGCCCAAGAAGGCCTAGGTTCTCCATACATTTTGACGCTGATTCAAAAGATCTTGGCCAATTGTTTCATACTGGATTATCCAATTGGATTGGGTAGGGAATAGTCCAACCTAGGCCTAAAAGGCCTCCCTTCCAAGCCCCGCAAGCCCCTGGTATCCCTGTACCTCCTCATGTCTCGTTACAACCCGAGGTCCCTGAAAATGATGGATGGCAGGAGATTGTCCACCCGACAATATCCCAACATCGTGGCTGGCCCAACTTGTCCTTGCCCGCTCCTTTGCTTGTTAACCCTATTGCCCAAGCTACCCCTGACCACTCGCCAATGAGATCCTCTCATGCTAGCAAGAAATTGAAAACTGAGGCCCACCATGCCCTTGATAAAGGAAAATCCACTGCTGCACCTTCCTCACCCTCCAATGGCTCTGACAAATCCGTGTCTTCCCGGATGCATTTGAGGGACGATTGTTCTCACGTGATCAGTGAGATTAGGATTCGAGGCTCTACACAGCCAAAGGAAAATTAAGGAAAATCAAGAGGTGATAACAACAACCAAGGAAGGGTTGCATCACAGACCGATAAATATGGCTTTTGAGTTTTTATTTTATCTGTTGTTTCATGACAATTCAACTTCAAGAATCTTTGGTGAACATATGTTATTTTGGATATATGAGTATTGTTTTTGAAATAATTTCAAATTTCATGAGCTAAAATTGCCAAAAGTGAATATGTTGATGAGAGACACAAGGAGGTGTGTTTTGCTTAACTAATGGTTATGTTATGATTTTTATGATTGTTATGAACTAAAGGGAGTCACAAGGGGTCCCACCTACTAGTTGTTATTTATTTATGACCCTTATTATAATTATTACTCTTCCCCCTAACTAAAGGTAGTTGAGTCTTTTAATTAACTTAACTAATGAGTTGGTTCAACTACTTCAACCAATTCTAATTTGTTAAAAGCAAATGGAAAGGGAGGAACAAGAGGAGGATAGAAGCATAAGCATGCTAAGGTTTTCTCTTTGAGTTTATGTTGAGATAGTTCAGTTTTTATTAATTCATATATTCATAACATGCCTAATTCTCTTTTATGATAGTAGGGTCTTATTGTAGACAACAATATTCATGGCTAAATCAAATCATTTAGACACTTGTTTTTCAGAGGTGTTGATCTATCTTTGATAGTCTTTGTAGACTTGTCTGTTTGTGAATTAGTTTTCATGACTGATAAAGTCTATTGTGCAGAGTCGAGTAGGAAACAATTTGTGGCAAGCTAATCCAAATTTTAGAGTTCAGTTTTGGTTTTCTGTCAGAGGTCCTTTTGTATGTTCCATCAGAGATGTCTAAGTTTGACTTTGTTCCAAGATTTCTGTATGTGATTTTGTAAAGAAAATGATTCTTTGGTGAATTGGAATGAAATAAAGGATTTCTTTATGTCTCATCTGTCTTGATTACCATCTTGGTGTCTTTAATTATGTTCTTACATTTATTTTAGCAACTGTTATATTCAGAAAATTACATAAAAAGTGAATTTCCAACTAGCTTTTTGTTGATAAAATACTAGACTAAGCACTCGTAATTAATACTTGTGAGTTAGGATGTTATTTTTGTTGGCTATAAACATAGCATGATATTCCCGTCTACTTTGATTTAGCCAAGTAAAGTCTGAAAATGATTGAGTAAGATCATTTCATATCTTTTCCTCAACATTTATTTGGCGACGATACTGGGGAGATATTCGATATCTCTCTGGTTAAAATTTTATACTCGATTTTCCTCGATACATCTTTCTTTTCTGAAATTGATTCTTTGACTATTTTTATATTAATGAATGCTCCTGTTGCAAGGCAACCCAATATCGAGCCCGGTCTTCAAGACCAGACCAACATTTCTTTGAACCTGTTTAACACCATTCTAGACACTGCCAATACCCGTGCCAGACTTAACCATTCTTGGGCAGCAATTGAACGAGATATTAGTTCTCAAGAACAATTGGAGGCTAGACATAGACAACCTAGAAATCAACAGTAAACCTTTGTTTCTTCGAGCTTTGGCCTTTCTTTCATGTCCTTAGACTCTCGTGCTTCTAGAAGAAGAAGAGGCTTGTCACCCAAAATCAATTCTATTTCCAAAATAGGAAGAAGAAATGTTGTGTTATCTAACCAACAAAGTAATCTAAGGAGAAATTTATCTGATTCATCCATCTCGTCTTTCTTTCCCTCATCTATCATCCACAAGATGGAATATAGTGGTGGCTTTGGTGGCACTGGAAGTGCTCCATATTCCCAATCTTCATCGTCATTGGTGATTGGTAGCTTGTACAACCACCATATCCCTGTCCAATCTACTACAAACCCCATCAAAGTCATTAAAAAGTATGGTCTTTTTCAGTTCGAAGAAGATGCCACAACCACACTATGGCATGTGTCCTATCCTCTTAACCTAGCACCTGCTACTCGCCCACTTCCAAAGTTTAAAGAGCATTTACCTAAGTTTCCAGGAAATAACACTGTTAGTACAAATGAACACCTAGTGGAATTGTCAAATGCTGGTCATAACATAGGGGACAACGACAATGACACCTCCATGCACTTGTTCATCAATTCATTGGAAGGAAAGGCTGCGATTGACTTCTTTGACATTCCTCCTAAGATCCTGTCTACTTGGGAGGAGTTAATCTATTGGTTCCGATCCACTTATGGGAAATACAAAAGCCCTACCGATAAGTTAAGGGGATACAATAATGATACTTATAAAGATGGTGAATCCAATGAGTCTTTCAACTTGAGTTTCACCAAGTTATACAATCAAATCCCCGAACTTATCCTCCCCCAGAACCAAGCTTCTTTCATGCATTACTACAATGCACTGCCTTCTCCCTACTGTCATAGGCTTGAAGAAAAGGCCATTGATAATCTCAGTTCTTCTTTGCATACTTTCTCAGAGTATGAAGAACAACTTGAATGAACTGGTCTTCCCCAGGGAGAATCAATTAGACAAACTTACATGTCCACTCTCTTACAACTAGTTCAAGATATGAACAATCGTATGATAGCATTTGAGAGAAAGGGTACTGTCTCCCCTCTTACCCCTGGAGCTTCATCCTCTTCTGCACTCCCCTTTATAAATCCAATTGAAAACAATTTTTAGCCTAAGGCTATCCTGCCTCGTAGTTGGTGTAACATTCACAAGGAACACCACAAAGAAAACACATGTGAGGTAAAGAAGAGTGCTAGAGATAATATATTTGGTAAAAGAACATAAGATACTATCACTGTCCTAGATTTCACAGAGATAGATGATGTCATGGTTATCAATACTAGTAACAAAACAATTGTGCCAAGGGAAGATTTGATTCTCCCTGCACTTATTCTATCCCGAGCTCATACTCAACTGCTGCTATNATAAGATACTATCACTGTCCTAGATTTCACAGAGATAGATGATGTCATGGTTATCAATACTAGTAACAAAACAATTGTGCCAAGGGAAGATTTGATTCTCCCTGCACTTATTCTATCCCGAGCTCATACTCAACTGCTGCTATGCCCTAGGTTCCTAAAAGTCCTGAGATTCAAAGAATCACTCCCCCTCTTCCCTCTTCTAAATACAATATCTTGAATCAATTGGCCAACATCAAAGCAGATGCAACCCTCCTAGACATGGTTGCTGTCCCTGAACAATAGATGAATTTGAAACAATTCATGGAAGGAAAATCTTCCATTGTAGCCAATATTTCCGAAGAGGTAGACGAAGAGGATTCTTCTGTAAATAAAGTAGGTGTACATAAATTTAGATACCCTATAAAAAACCCCCCTTTTTATATTTTTGTAAATATGATGGATAAGATTGCCCATTGTTGCCTCATTGATGGTGGTTCAGGCCTAAGTGTCATGTCAAAGATTATTATGGAAGAGATAGGCTTGTCTTATACAAACGAAAATGCTAGAAGCATGCTCTCCTATAATAGTCTACAACAAACAACCATAGGCGAGATTAAGGATGTAACCCTGGTTTTATGCGCTCATCCTGAGATAAGGAGAACCCTCAACATTTAGGTGATTGATATGCCTGTAAGAAATTACTCAATTATCTCGGGGAGAGATTGGCAAGAATTAATAGGTGGATACCTCTTGCTCGACGAGACACATTTATCCATTCTTCAGAATGGTAAGAATATTATAGTCCTTAGAGAGGGAAGAATTTCACCCTACATAGAGAATGTTCCGCAATCTAGCGTAAATTATATCGAAGAAGACCTAGGAGTGTATTCCATATTTGCTGAAGAAGATAATATTCCTTTGGAAAAAAATGATTTAGATGATGATATATGGCATATGAACTTTGATGGTTCATGCTCTAGTGAAGGTAATGGGGCTGGTATTATCTTGGTTTCTCCTGCAAGAAAAATTCATAATCTATCATACAGGTTGGAGTTTGCTTGTACAAACAATGCCGCTGAATTATAAGCTTTATTATTAGGTATTGAGAACACCCTTAATCTTGGTTGTAGTCACCTTTCAGTTTTCAAAAATTTCGAGCTTGTTGTGAACATGATATGTAAGATATAATCTCCTAGTGACAAGCTGATGGAACGATAATCCCAAACTGTTTGGGCACTTGTCTCAAACCTTCTATCTTTCAACATCACTCATGTTAAGAAGGAGTTGAATTCAATGGCTGATCGATTAGTTGTCTTTGCAGCCTCTCTTAATCAACAACTTTTGTCTCACATGCCCGATTGTGCTTTTCAATCTCTACATTGTTCATTTTTTCCTAAAAATGAAGGATCTTGGGAGGCCATCCCTAACGATGGAAGCATTTGTGATGTCATTCAAAATGGACCTCTTAATCCGGAGGATATTATATCTATAGAAAATAATAAGATTCCTGAGGGCTTGACTCCTGTTGAGAGTTCTTTTTCCTTGAGTTTTGTAGGCAATAAATAAAAACAACAAGAAGAGGAGTTACATAAGAAGGTGATTGAAACCATCCTCCTAAACATTAGGACATCTGAACCTTCAACAAATGTTAAAATAAATGTCCAATAATCTGGTAAAGAAGAGATGAGGTTCACCGCGTTACTCGGTGAACCCAAAAAGGTTTTTTCTTGGTTTTATGAGGATCTTCGTGGTTTTGATCCTGGTATTGTTCAACATATTATGAAACTAGCTAGGCAAAAACAATAACTTATTAACTCTGCACTGGAAGCACCCTTTTAAATGGAATTGAGAGATTTATTAAGGGATGAAATATTTTTTCCAGCCCACCCTGAATGGGTCTCAATTTGGGGATCATCCTCGAGGACCACTGAAAATATCAGAACTTGTATTAGTCTTTGAACTTTCAGGGAAGCGATTATGAGAAATCCCTTTCCCCCTCTCAATATGTTAATGTTTTTGCAATAGGTTGTAGAGTCACAGTTAAGACCCTTAGTTGATAGTCTGTTTGGTTACAAGAGAATCAAAGTAAAAGGGGAAAATGTTCACAAAACCACTTTCATTACTAATTGCGATACCATGACTTATAAATACCGGATTTTTAGCTTACTTGATACAGGTACTACTTTCAAAAAACCTACGCACATGACTCTCGATGAATTTGTCAATCTCCATCTCTATCTTGATGATATAATCGTGTGTGTCAAGGGACTGCTGATTACATCATATTTCCAAGTGATCGGTCCATTCCAATTTTCTTTTGTCTTGGATACCAACTCTTATATCTTAAAATATTTACAGGACCAATTGTTTCCCTACAGCGCTAACAACCCTCGCTTGAAATATTGCGAGGAACCAACATGAAAAGTTCTAATGCTGTTTGGATTTTGCTATGTACTAGTAGCCTAGTTGTGCTTTCATTTTTTTGTGATTCTTTTATACACTTACAATACCTTGATTTCTTCCTTCTAAGTTAAGTTTTATTTCCTTGCTGTTTCCAATTGAGTCTTTTACTGCCGCCGTTTTAATTTCTGCATTATTACTTCTGTTGCGATTTTTGTCTTTATCATCTTTTAGTGTTTGGTCAAGATAGAATGTTGGATCAATTATGCTACAGTGACACTCCTGCAAGGCATTGTTAGTCGATAACAATCAATCTTACACAACTATTATGATGTCTCCTTTGAAGGGCCTCGAAGGTTCCACCATTACAAGGAGTTGGCTTTGTTCCCCTGGAGTTGGCTACATAGTAGACCCTTAACCCTTCAGTCTGGAGTTTTATAGTGGAGAATGTCATACCTGTCAAGTTGGTAGGGGTTATTGTGGATTGAATGTATGGTCAATTACTTTGAATACAGACTCGCCCAGTTGTTCGTATGGAAGTCATGTTGGTTTGGCATTTAGTTACTGCCTCTGTGATAATAATGATAAACCCTACATTGCCAATTGAACTTTCAAAGTACATAGTCACTCTCCTTATGTTAATAAATCAGTATTGTTAATGGAGAAGGCCTCTGCCCCGATTCGATTTGATGCGTGGGTATGCGTAGTTGCTACAACTTGTTAGGTTGATTTATTTTTTACAACAATGGTGAATTGTTTGATAGACAGTCATATCTTCGATCTGGGAAGACATTAACCAAGGAACAACCTCCTATTTGTATTGAATATTTGAATGAGGGTGTCCATAATAAAGAGCTAGAACATAAACAATGTCATGAACCTTTAAAAGATTATAATTCCCACCTTGAACTTGAAAGCCCACCCTATCGAGAAATATTAAACCTAGAGAAACCTCTTACTCAGCATGAATTTGAATTTTTGGGGGAACTGAAGAATGTGCGTGTTAAAATTCCACTCTTCCAAGCCATAAAATATGTGCATATATATTGGAAATCAGTATGGGAACTTTTCTTAAAGAAACCTGGTAGAAACATGAAGGACCCTTAAATTGTCCATGTTATGGGTAAACTACCAGACTTAATGATGGGGGGTGTTCTTGCGGCTAAATACTATGACCCTGACAACCCAATAGTTAATGTGCAGATTAATAATAGAATCATTAGAAATACATTATTCGACCTCAGTGATGCCATTAATGTTATGACCTGTGACACCATGGAAACCTTATGACTCACCGATCTTAGGGAAACCCCAAATGTACTCTTTCTCGCTAACATATCAACTATCAAAATAGAGGGCATATTAGAATATGTATTGATGTCTATAGATTCATGGGAATACCCCGCTAAATTTATGATCCTACAATCCAAAAACTCTCTGGGGGGGTATCCTTTAATCTTGGGAAGGCATTGGCTGGTCACTGTTGATTCTTACATCAGTTATAGGTCGGGAAACATGTCCATTTACCACTAGACCTATACAAAGAAATTAACCTTGTATCCTCCCACCAAACTCAACATAGATTTTGAAAAATCACTCTCGGATGATGGAGAATATAGTGATAGAGAAGGAGAATCTCATCAATTCCTCTCTATAGATCAATACCTATCCATTAGAGAGAAAACATAGGACAATGAAATCAATGATTTCATAGCTTCTTCTTCTTCACCCAACTCACATGTTATTGAACATTTCATGCACCTAGAAACACAAGTTTCTCTTGCCTCAACAAGAATATCACCTTTAGAACATGAGTCCTCACCTGAAAAAGATCAAAGGTACCTCACAGAAACTATAGAAATCATCCCTAGAAAAACTTTGAAAATTAACCATGGATTGAATGAACAACAAAAGAGTGACTAGTTAAAGTGCTACAAAAGCATAGTGATGCCTTCGCTTGGGATTAATCATTACTCTAACATGAAGGGAATCCATCCTAACTTATGCTCACATCATATATACATTAAAGAAGGATCTAGACCCATCCTCCAACCCCAGTGACAGATGAATTCGACACTAAAGGACATAGTTAAGGAAGAGCTACAAAAATTACTCATAGCCAACTTTATGTATCCAATTTTTGACAACCAATGGGTATCCCCTCTTGTCATGGTACCAAAGAAAAATGGAAAATGGAAAATTTGTGTCGACTATCGAGAACTCAACAAAGAAAAACATAAAGACCATTTCCCACTACCATTCATTGACTAGGTCCTGGATACATTGGCATAGAAGAAATACTTTTCTTTCCTCGATGGGTTCAACGGGTATAACTAAATCCAAATCACACTCGAGGATCAAGACAAAACAAATTTTACCTCTCCATGGGGGACATTTTCCTATTGTGTTCTACCATTCGGGTTATGTAATGCTCCTACCACCTTTAAAAGAGCTATAATTGGTATATTATCTGATTTAATTCATGATTATGTGGAAATATATATGGATGAATTTACGACATATGGTAATGAATTTGATGAGGCATTAGAAAATCTAGAGAAAACATTGATAAGGTATAAAGAATTGAACGTTTCCCTCAACAATGAGAAATGTGCAATGATGTTAACTGAAGGCATCGTACTAGGGAACCACATATCAAATAAAGGCATCCAAATGGACCCAGAAAAAATCAAGGTAATATTAAACGTTCCGACTCCATGTTCGCAAAAAGAGGTATGAAGTTTCTTAGGATATGCTGGTTATTACTGTCGCTTTGTTGAAAATTTCTCATGAATTTCTCGTCCATTGTTTTCTTTAATTAACAAAGATTCTGATTTTTTGTGGACATAAACTTGCCATCATGCACTTGAAGGAATGAAAACTAAGGTGTTTGAGGCTCCTATTTTAATAAGGACCAATTGGTCCCTCCCATTTCATATTTCTATGGATGCATCCGACATTGCCATTGGAGTTGTTAAAGGAAAACAATAAGGAAATGATCCATCTACTACATCGGAAAAAATATTTCACCCACATAACTAAATTATACGATAACATAAAAATAGTTTCTTGCAGTAATACATGCAATTAATAAATCTTGGCATTTCATCACAAGATATACAATTATATTGCACACTGACCATGCTTCCATAAAGTATTTAATGAATAAACCTATCACTAATGGTAGGGTAACTAGGTGGCTATTGCTACTATAGTAGTATGATATAACAATATTGAATAAACTGGGAAAGGATAATGTAGTGGATGATATTCTTTCAAGACTTACATCTAATGAGAACGAGCCACCTATAGAATATTATTTTATCGATGAACACCTATTTGTGGTTTCTACTAAATCTCTTTGGTTCACAGATATCTCTAATTACTTGGATGCAGGTAGACTTCCACATCATTTATCTCCAAAGGTGTGACAAAATATCATCAAACAAAGCTGGAGGTTCTCATGGATTGATGACTGTCTCTTCTACACCGAATTATATCTCATCATCAAGAGATGTGTGTGAGAAGATAAGATCTATGAGATCTTGAAAGCTTGCCATGATGGTCCATGTGGGGGCCAATTTGTAGATAAAAGGAATGGGTACAAGGTATATCATCAAGGGTACTATTGGCTTACTATCTTCAAAGACACCAAAAAATATGTAAAAAGGTGTGGTAGCTACCAACGCATGGGAATACCAGTGCAATCAGACAAGATGCTATTACAACCACAACTGGAATTGGAACCCTTTGATAAATGGACCCTGAAATTTTTAGGGCCGATCAATACTCTTTCTCACCATAATTCCTACATCATGGTGTGCACATATAATGTCACAAAATGGATGGAATCCAAGGCACTCCTAGCCATGACATAACAAGCAATAGTGATATTTCTTCATGAAGAAATATTCACTAGATTCGAGATACCTCGAGAAATATTTACTAATGGGGGAACTCAATTCACTTCAACAATCATTAGAGAATTGATGGAAAAAAACAAGATCAAACACATGGTTATCACACCATATCACATGCAGGACAATGTTTAGGTAGAAGGGGAAAATAAAATCCTTGAGGCCATCATCACCAATACTGTTAGACTACACCTCAAGGATTGGGTTGATAGACTACCTAAAGCTCTTTAGGCCTACCAGAAAACATGGAAGATTACTATTCGTTGCACCCCATATGAATTGGTGTATGGAAAAAGAGTGTCATTGCTGATTGAAACAAATATCCAGACACTTAGAACAACTGTACTATCATTTAGTTCTATTGATCGAACTCTGCTACATTAAATTCATCATTCTAGTGTCCGTAGACTTGTGAGATGATGGAAAAATATATACAAGAGTAGGCAACGAACTCTAGACTAAGCAAGATGAATTAAAAATTTCTTTGCTTGACAAGACACTTCCAAGAATTAGATTCAATGATACAAGTGATTTTTTACAATGATAAGTTAGCTACTTCATGGCTCGACTAATTCTTGTATCTTGATAAAACTGGAAATAAAAATCACTCAAAGGCATGAAAGATCATAAAGGAATGAACATGGAATGAAATGAACAACTACCAAAATGACATGAAAAGGAAAATATTTGGGTAGAATATACCAGAGAGAGGGGGCCATGACTCTCTTGGAATATGCTTCCAAGAAATACTACAACAAAGAACTCTTAATCTGCAAAGATAAGCTCTTTATTTCGGCATAAAAAATGATTACAATGATTCTTCTCTTCAATATGGAATTCTACGCTCTAACTCCTTAACTATTAAATCCTTAAATATCCATTTGAATGATATCCTCTCATATTTATACTTATAACTTATCCTTCACAAAAGGAAAAGGTGCTACAACAAGATGAGATCAAATCCTAAACATGTGGATCTTTCACCACCAAATCTTGGATTTGATCTAAGATAGTCTGAATAAGATAATATCATCAAATCCCATGAGATCCATGTTCCCAAATTCATGGATATGGGTCGCCACTTGGTCAAGCCATTTAGCTACAAAATTATAGGCTCGTTAGACCAGTTTTGGAAATCTCAACCATATGCCCCTTGTTTTGTACTTTTTGCAGAATATCCTTATGTTTCACCTAAATGATCCTATTCTACAAAAAACCCATATATTATATTTTCAATATTCCTCTTCATCTGATCATAAATTACGTGGAAAGTTTGACTACCAAAACTGCCAATCAACTACATAATTGCCAACAGTTGCAGAATTGCCAACAACTGCTAAATTTCACAAGTAAGTTAGGAAACCATAATATCTACCCTAAGTAATCATCAAAACATGGGAAATCAACCATTTTAGTATACATATGTTATGTGAAGCTCATATAGGGTAGAAATAGACAAATTTGTAAATATGAGTGATGAAGGGAATGATGATGAAAGGGTAAAGCAAATAAAAAATGACTAAATGACATGAAATGATGACACAAAGTGAATTGCTAGGAACACGTGAAGTATATGTCTAACCTAGAAACACACATTTTTTAAGGGCACTAGAGCGGGATACCATAAAACAAACGATCTTATTTTTTAGGAGATTGGGATGATAAGCTCATGGTCTCACTTCACTATCAAGACCCAAAAGAATACTTCCATATACGAGCTTGGCTTAGATGTGCTTCCTTTAATATGCAATGTCAAATGAATCAAGATGCCCAAAAAACATCAACTCTCCTTGAAAAGGAGGTGATCCAACCACACCTTCCAATCCGACTACCTTTTTCTTTATGTGTTGGATGGGTTATAAGGAAGGAGGGGAAGGGGCAGGGGGTAGATAAAAGGGTGTTATTTATGTGATCCAACATCTCCCCCATACTCAAATAATTGCATGTCCTCATGTAATAAAATATACATAGGAGGTAGTTCCTGGGTATATACATGATACACGACCTAAGTGGAAAGGATTTGTTTTACACTTGGATTTTTGAAAGTCATCGATGCAACATGGAGATGGATGATGATGGTTATATAATGAAATATGAAATGTAAAGTTTGAACTTGAAGGTTTGAAGAGTGCTTGTTGTTGAAGAAGATAAATGATGTTGATGCTGAAGACGAATTTGAATATGTTGAATGTTATTGAACTGTGGCTATAGAAATGATGAAATTTGATCTTTATTCATGCTTGAAAATTGAAAAATGATAAAAATCAATGATGATAGGTGGATGAGCATCTCGTGCTGATTTGAAATTATCTCCAAGTTGCGATTTAGCCTTGGAATGTTTTCAACCATTCAAAACTACAAATCGGTTACATAAAGATGAAAAATTGAAAAATGACGAAAAATCATGGTTGATAGGTGGATAAGCATCTAATACTAATTTTAAATCATCTCCAAGTCACAATATAGTATTGGGATGCATGCAATCATTCAAAACTACAAACAACTATAAAAATATGGATGTAACTACTTACAAAATTTCTGATAATTTTTATTGAATCAGTTTGAAAACATGCTGGTGCATCCCTTGTCATGCATTGTTTTTCAAATTCCTTCCACTGATTACTCAATTTGCTGTATGGGGCAAAAAACCCATGTCTCATAATTTCTCGGTTCAACTTCAATTATTTACAAATGACGTGCAAAAAGTGGCCCTTGAAGCAGGATGCTACTTGAAATTTGGAAATTATATAAAAATATGCTTCAAAAACATACATGTAGATTCCTCATTATGCACTTTCTGGAAATTTCATTCGTGTTTTACTCAATTTGCTGCATGGGACACAAAACTCATGCCTCATTTTATTTTTTTTATTTTTAATTCGACCTCATCTTCTTGCATATGTGGTGCAAAGATTGTCCCCGAGAATAAAAATCTGTCTCTAACAACCTTTCTGTAGCTACAAAAAATTTGGAAAAAAATAATTTACAAGAATATGGTGAATCAATATGTTTATGATTTTCTCCCCAGTATGCTTATGATCTGCTGCTATGACATTTGAATGGAATG
>SNQJ01S0002953.1:94988-147026 GCA_010110895.2 Picea sitchensis | reverse complement strand
GGGGGTGGGGGGGGAGACAATTTTTGTAGCCCCTCCTTGTAGGGGATTCAGGGGCAGCGCCCCTGAAGAAAATTTTTGGAAAAAAATGCATTTTAAAATATTGTAATTTCGTAGTCAATCTGGACCATTCATTATAAGGTCACAAATATGATAGTAGAAGTTATTTTAGGTTTTTTTTTTTCCCTAGAAGGAAACCCTCTCTTATGAGGGAATTTTATTGTTGCTATGTATGTGTGTGATTATTGCGAATATTGTATTTTGAGAGAGGATAATGTGAGAGAAAGAAGAGGAAGTTAAAACATGTGTGCTATAGGTTGTATCCATTCATTTTGCTAGATAATAGTAATGGAAGGACCTGGAAATTTATCTGGTGGACGTATTCCACACTAGGTGAACCATGTATATGTGTTTCTCTATTGTATTGTGTATATTCTATGTTTTATTTATTTCTCCACGATCTTATTTTTCTAACAAATCCTTCATTCAATGTTGATCCCCGCTCTCACTTCTTGAAGCACTCCTCATATCTGTCGAAACTAGACTGCAATAGAAAACCATGAATAAACTGCTACAAGGTAGTTATACATTCAAATAACATATATCATTTGCATAGATTCAAACATATATAAAAGACATTATCATATAACATTACAATGAACCAATAAACACACAATAGAAGGGAAAGATAACTCTTTTATTGACAACAATTTGAGAAAGGTAGTTACAACTTGATCCAACCTTCGATACTAGTTCGAAGCCAACTGCCTTGGGTTCCTCCAAAGAACTTCAAGAATCAACTCAACAGTGAGGCTATTCCTTGGATAACTCAACAAGGATAGGAACACACCCTGTAGTTATATAGAGAAAGGAAGGAACACTAGAAAAGGAGTTTCCAGGTATGGGATGCTACTTAGAGAATGAAGGGATTAGGGAAGCTTGCTAATTTTTTTTCAGCATGATCTTTCACCTTAGTTATTCCTCCTCATCCATGCCCTCAGTGGTGCATTTATACCATCCTTGAGAGGTTAAGGAGGTTGAATTCCATTTGGTATGGGATTAGGGAGGTTGGGAAATGAGCCCAAACGAAATCCCCACCCAAAAAAGTGGAATTATATTACGTTTTCCATTTTTTGAGGGCATCTGTAGGCTACAAGTTAGCAAGGTGCAGATGTCTACATGTTGCACAAAGGAAACCCACAAATATAATAAAAATTCAATTTTTTTAGGTGACTTTGATGAGGGAAGTTGGGATTTTGATTAGAAATCTAGGGGAAGGGTTTGGCCATGTCACAAATGCATAGTTGTGGAAATTTGTGCTATAATAGATGCCCCCTAATATGTGAGGTTAGAAGGGAAAGCGATGGCTGAAATACATTATAACTTTGAGAGATGAGGATGTAATAAAAGAATCCATGAAAGTTCCCAAGACAACTAATCCAAAAATAGAAATCATTAGCCAAAATCAAGTAAGAGTATTCTCTTTCCAAGTCCGGCATACCCACACTCAAGAGTGATGTAAGCATGGCTGCCAAATTAATACACTACAGATACATGACATATAAGAAATTATGACTAATGTCCATGGCCATGAACATTACACAATGGATCCATGTGATATATATGAAGTAGCAATCATGGGCACAAGGAATACACAATGGATCCATGTGAAAGTAGATCATAGCCACGAATAGATACACAATGGAGCTATGTCTCAAAATCAAGAACAAAGGATATCTGGGACCAATGGAGTGAAAAAACTGATCCTCTACAAGTACTAATGTTTTTGGAGTGATACAATATGGCGGGTAGGAGAACAAAAGTTAGGATTCTCTTACTTCACTCGAAGTATTCAAAACAATCCACCATGGTACGAGTCTACACCATGTGAATAGATGTGCTGGGGTCGAACATAGTGAGACACAACTTGATTACCGATCATTAATGTATACCGTTAAAAAATGCAAGACAACCCACTGATTATGATAATGGGTATCAAGGTACTATGGTACAATCTAACAAGTGTGAACAAATGAGTTGATGTTGAACATCTGGTAGAATATATCGAGCAAGGGACATTGATGTATTCCTACTCTCAATAGTGAGGGAACATGCCACTAATGATTGCAAGACCCAAGGTACCAAATATGACTATAGATCCCTGTCCCAAAGCAAGATATGCCAAATTTTATAAGAAGAGATCCACTGGAAAGAAGGCATTAAGTCATCCTTCATCATCCAACATGAGGGGTAGCAGAAGGCCAAATATTTGGAAGGAATCGAACGAAAATATTGTAAGGACCACACTGAGGTATGACTCCGACATGAACCAGATGGAAATAACACATGACAACGACTCTCTGAATAGTATCCAATGATGAAGAATACTGAGAAAGATGAGGAATCCACCAATGAGGTCAAATGGAAACCAAGGAACAACACGAATCCCTATGTGTGATGATTGTTGTTGACATTGAACACAAGGGAAACCGATCAGTCAGTGACCAATGATGGTTTTTCATTTGTTGAGTGCAAGGTCACCTATCAATAATGGAAATAGGCCTAGGGTGAAACTCTAGGTCATACTCTCAGAGAAACGTGTCAGAGTCAATAACAACATACCTTAGAGTAAGAATTCAATGGGGACCTTCTATACTAGCAGGAGTAAAGGAAAAATATACTTGTGATGATGAGATATACTTGATTGACTTGGGAAGGCCGACATGCAAGGTTAGAGAATAAATGTAGAATGACTGACTCAGGCTAAAACTTCCCTTGAACAAAAGAATGACACATTATGTGACTTAGGAAACATGGATTATAAACTGGGATACATTTGTGATACATGATGCATCAACAAACGCTCCATATGGTTGGAAGAATAACCAATCGAGGGATATTATACTCTACAAAGAGAAAAAAGTCTCATAAATCCATACTACACCCAAAATTATGAGATACTAGACTCAATATTGTGCTTTGTTCAAGGGCAACAAAAATGGTTCCAACAAATGAGATGGACCCTTTCCCCCCTTCTTTTTGGTTTTTTTATTTTTTTGTTATTTTTCATATCATTAAATCATGAAAAAGAATAAAAGAATGCTATAGTGCAGTGGAGGAAATGAGTGTCGCGGGAAAGCAAAATAGTTCCAGAGTGCAAGGAACATGCTTATGCTCAATGGAAGGAAGCATGTGCAGGTTAAGGACACTCAGGGGAATTTTTCCTCCAGGGTTAAGGTGTCGAGTCACAAAGGCATAAATTGCAAGGCTGAGAAATGATAGGAATGCATAAGAAATTGGTTCAACAATGGTGTGTTGAAGTCGATATTAGGCCTAAAAGCGCGAGTAGTCAATATGCAATGAAATTAGAACTCAACCTCATTTTGGAAGCCCCTGTAAGTAATCTTCCAATAATGTTGTTTTTCATAAATTTAGTCTCATGAACTTGAAAATGTGTAAAAACATCCCAAGGAGAACTCTACTAGTCAATGTTGACTAAAGTATTCCTTTTTTGTAATTAGTCCATTTGGTCTAAAAAAGGGGTAAACTTGTACCGAATAAATGTTCTTTCAAATCCGTTTAATGAGTGTGAAAGAAAATAAGATTACTCGACAATCTTTTCATTTTTAAGGAGTCTTAAAAGAACTTAACTGAGACTCCAGGATGTACCTTTGTCATGGTTGGTGACCAAGTGTGACAAAGAGGAAGATGCTGTTGTGGGAAACATATAATGGAGGGAGTCCCGTAGGTAATATCTAGAAGAAGATTGAGTAAGAAGAATGAATTTCATACACAATGTCATGGAAGATCTAAACATGATTCCCGAGACTAAAGAAAATCTTGCAGCATGACTGCCAGAATACAAAAGGGGTTCTAATCTAGGGCGATCATGGAAGGCAGGATCTACCATCAACGAAATGACATTTTGAGTAGAAAGAAAGGATTATGTCGTAAGTTAATGGGATCAACCCTGGGTTAAAGTGGTAATGGTGACTGTTAATGAAAATATTGGAGGCATGTGAGACCTACTCTAAATGCTAGTTACACAGAAAAATCATCTGCCAGAGTCTTGAAAAGACTTGGTCAATCGATTAAAGGACCAACAAGTACCCAAAATATAGATTTATAAACCCTCCATGGAAACCACAACACTACAACATAGCTTGATATTAGTTCAATTAATGGAAAAAATAAAAATTGTGGAAAGTGGGTTTACAATTTGTATAAATAAAGCATTTTTTTACCATTTTACCATTCGATTTTCACCAATTAAACTAAAATTAACCAAAAGTGGAAAATCCATTAAAATGTCACTTGGATATTATGGGATCTTGGAGCAATGAAATCACGAACCGTCTATACCAAGTAAGTGCTCATTCCATCCTTTCAATTTTAAAGTTTCATGAAAATTTGAGGGTTATCCCTCCCTTTTTCTTCACGAATTTGCATGTCCATGGGTTTCCTCAAAGGGATCCATGGATTTCCGCACTTGGTAGAAACACTAGGAGAATATATCTGCACCTGTTATCAAATAGATCTGTGGATGCACAAAACTACTTGAAAAAATAAAGAACTAACTCTCTTTCCTTTGGGTTTTGGGTAGGATGTCTGTCCATGTTGGCACAGGGGAAAACCCAGGGTTCAATGCTAAGCTATCATATCAGATCCATCTATCATCTAACATCACACTAAGCATTGATTCACATAAACAAAAGAAAAACAAAAAGCACAAGCATTCAGAACACAAGATATACGTGGTTCACCCCCACCCTGGGGCTACGTCCACCAACTCTTCGTCTTCTTTATTAGCTTCTTCCAACCTTCTTACATGCACATAGCCTCAAGATCAAATTCAAAGAGGATAGGATATCTGCACACTCTTTTCTAGATCCTCCTTCAAGCTAGATTACAACACAAAGCCTACACACAACCTCTTATGGTCACTTGCACTTAGCTCTGCAAGTCTCACATAGTATGCACAAATCCATTACAGTCACCATTGGCACTTGGCAATTAACACTTAACACTTAGCACACCAACCTACTAGGTCTACTTCTTACATCACCTAGCTACTTATTTATACTTTACAAAATAGGCCTAAACATGGGTAAACCCATGGGCCGACATCCCATACCCGTTACATAAGCCCAAAACCCAAAAATCCCTAAAAAGGGGTCGAGATACTGCGATCTCTGCTTCATCTTGCGCTCCACCTTCGACATCCTGTCGATGTCCCAAAACTAGGTCAAACATGACCAAGAATCCTCAAAACTTGGTCAAGGGACAACGGACCCCCAACACTCACCTGTGACTCTTCCCGAGTCACTCTGATCTGGGTAGCTTTGCTTCAAAAGCCTCTATCTTGGCTTAAGATGATTTGACTTGTTGCTGTGCCACAACCTCCTGTTCAATGAACTCTTGGAGAACAACTTCATTGACAGGTCCCTCTAAGCGCTGTTCAACTGTAATGACAACTTGCTCCAGTTCTTCTCCTTGTCCTTCGAGCTCTGTGAATAGATGGAAAGACTCATCCTGTATAGGTTGGAGCCTCTGAGTCACTTCCATGACTCTGCTCTAAATGGTGTGGACCTTCTATTAAGCACTGCGCTATTCTTGGGATCGCTTCATCCTCTCAATGGATGACAAGGGCTTCAACTGCGCTTGTACTATTTCTGCTTGCTGCTTCACCTCTTGGAGCTGCAACTCCAGTGCCTTGAGCTTGGGGTTCTTAGTGGGTCGCTCATAAGTCTAGGCACTACGATCACTTAGTTGTTTGCATTCCATGGAAAGGGCCTTTATTCTCTCAACTGTGCTTCGAGCAGTTGCATCTCTTTGATCTATCACATCCTGCGGGGTGTCAGGCACTGCGCGGAGCTCTAATTCTGCTATTCTTTGATGTAGCTGCTGGATATCTTCCACGATATACTCTAATTGATTATTGACTTGGTCATCTGCCTTTGTCTCTAGGACCATCACATAGCGGAGTGCTTTGTTGACTACTTATTTCACTTCAAGTTTCTCTGCGAGCAACTATTCCTTTTCTTCCTGAATCTGTGCTTTCTCCTTTTCAAACTTCTTCTAGAGAACACCCTTCTCCTGCTCTGCAAGTCGACGTTGTTCTATGAGTACTTTTTTCACTTTATTCAAGGCCTGGGTGGCTTGTTTAGTTTCTTCTTGTGCGTGACGAAGGCGAGCTTCGGTTGCATCAACTAGTCGACGGAGTTGGTTTGGCTCATCTCCCAACTTTGGTAGGGGTGCAGTGGACACTACTCGACTGGACTGAAGGGCCCATTGTACCCCTCAGAGTTCGACCTCAATTCTGTCGTACATCTCCTCCTTCTTGGATTCTTGTTTCTGCAAGATTTCCTGTGAGTCATCGTTTACAACTGCGATGATGAAGTCAAAGTCATCAACAATGAGCACAGTATTCATCTTAGTCACGGTGGCTCTGGATTTATTTCGGGAAGAGGGCTTCGAGGGAGAAACCTTTCTTTTCTACAAGGGATCAACCTCATCAACAAGATCCCTAGGCGGTGTTACTTTGCCTTACTTATGTTGATCTCCTTTTCCATTGGTCTCTTATCTATCTACTTCGTCATCACCTCCTCATCCAGGTGATATTGAAGCAGTTTCATCTAATGCACTGCTAAGGTTTTGTACTTTTTCAGTCTTCTTCCTTCTGTTGGTTCCAGGTGTGTCATGTTCTTTATGAGTAGCCTCCGAGCTGCCAAGTTCAGGATCATACATATTTGCAGGGTTAGTGGGGATAAGGAAGTCGGTTGACCACTCCTTAGTTATCTCCTCGAGGTCCTCTTCTGTGAGCTTGTAGTACAAATGAAGCTTCTCCTTATGTTCGTCTGCTCACGCAGTAATATAGATGAAGTGATGATATGTGTAGAACTTCATGAGGGGTTGAAAGCACTGTAGGTTGTTCAATGTCATGCGAGGTTCAACTTTGATAGCCCTCTTCAGCTAGAGTTAGTATGTGTGAAAGACAACATTCGATTGCCACTATTTTCCCATATTTCTTGAGTACCAGAGCGTGGTGAACTTCACAACAAGCAACTCAAATGGCTCAATGTCCAGGAAGGTCACACCTTCCGGCATCTCCCAAGCAACAAATGTGATGAGGATCAGGATCTAGCTAAAGTGGAACTCGTAGCCCTGATCCTATGCTTCGTGTAAGTCTAATTCTAGCTGATTAACTAGGTACTTCACCCAGTTCATCTGTACGCCTTCCACGCATTTCCCCGAGAGGTCAACAACAAATCTTGTGACTTGTGTGGGTCTGTTATTTCTTACTATATTCCTTGCAATTAATTGACATGCTAAGCTCACTGTGCCATTCTGGATGGAGGCTACCTTGTAGCCTCGCGTACCCTTTTCTACATCACCATATGTGTCTTTGATCCTCTGTGCTAGTGCGTGATCTGTAGCCTTCCCTAGGTAGAAGTCTTGTGGGTCGGGTCCTTGCAAGCTCAATCCGATGATCCTATGGATCCACATCGAATCAACTTTGATGTGTATATCTAGCCATAGATATCTGTCATGGTAACATGATAGTAGGATCTTAACACACACGTTAACCTCCTGATGCCTTCCAAAGTGTGGGATCTTCATTACATTCAAGAGGGTGGACTATGCGAGGTTCATAATCCATGGTTGGGGGATTATTTTTGAGTTCTTCCCTTTCATCCTGGTCAAATACTTGTAAGGAGTGAGCATACTGTAGTTCTTACGATCCCCTAGGTTGAAGTCACTGAACTTCAACGTTGCGATCTTATCCTGCTGTGTTCTAACTACACATATCCCCTTTGGGAGGTATGCAATAACCATGGTGTAATCAAAGTCTCTCGGGATATTGTCACAACTCACTGCGCTAGCCAGAGGTGGGATGTAGTCAGGCAGGATAGTCGGGATTAAATTTGTGTTCACCAAGTCATATCGATTCTTTTCTCTGCTGCAAGTCGGGATGGTCTAGATCCGCGAGCAGTCGACGTGGAGGCTTTCACTCTCATTAACGATGCTTGTATACCCTCAGACATTACTCTTTCAGGAATTACTCTTTCAGTCATGAG
Source organism: Picea sitchensis (assembly GCA_010110895.2). Taxonomy (NCBI): domain Eukaryota; kingdom Viridiplantae; phylum Streptophyta; class Pinopsida; order Pinales; family Pinaceae; genus Picea; species Picea sitchensis. The sequence goes on along the minus strand of SNQJ01S0002953.1, from coordinate 138,951 downwards.
GTCGATGAGAACCTCCTTCAAAGACACTTCGACTGCACTAAGTTCTTTGGACATACATGCTCATGGTTGAATATCTTAGGTTTGAAGAATATCTACTCAATGCAATGGTATGGATAGAGATAGCTCAATGATCACTATGTGAAATAAACTAATTCTTGAGCTCAGATAATCACGGTTGGAAAAAGTGTTCTCGATGCAAGGTTCGATGGAATAAGTATATAACTAGGCAACGAATATTTCCAACGGGTGAGAAGCCTTCATTAAATCATTTTTGTCCATTACGACACGGTCCCAACAGTCTGATGGCGAGCTTTTTGACCATAAATTCCTTTCTACCCATTCACGGTATCGGTCTAACAATTATACTATTCCCAACGACTATATTGCTTCGCCATGACGAAGTGTCATGTGACGCTATTCTGATATGCCGACAAAGTGCCAGTTTTGTAAATTTTCCTTCTGTGAAGTTCCCTCTGGAACCTTTTGTAACTTTTCAATTTTTGATTTCTTTTTGCTTAGTTTTCTAGCCTACTTTCCAGTGAGCTTCATCTCAATATTCCTCTTTCCATTCTGATTCTTATCTCCTCTTGGCATAGTAACTTTGCGTTGTTGAGATTCTTTCCTAGGATTCAAGGGCAATACTTCTTCTGGGGTAGGTGCTTCATTCTTCTGTGAGTCTTCTTGTGTTCTTCCAATGTCGACATCCAATTCTCTAGTTTTAAATAGCTTCGATCTGTTCTCCTGTTCTGCAATCAAGTGTGCGATCTTCCAAGTCATGAAATCTTTCAATTCTTGCTTCTTCTTCTCTAAGACTTCTTCTTCTTTTCTTCTGCTTTGATCTCTCTCAATCCAAGGTTTTCCTAGTAACATAGAAAATGAGGCGTTGTTCTCCATGAATTGAACAACTTCAAATTCTTCCTCTGTTGAATTTCCATGAGCCCTCATAGATATCTGGGTGAGATTTCCACATAGGTTTATCATCTTTCCTCTAAATAATCCTATTCCCCCCAATGAAGGAATCATAGAAGTATTTCCTAAGGTTTCCCAAGTTCTTTTTGTCATAATATTCACCTGTGTTTCTTCATCCATAACACAGTCTATGTCGAAGTCTCCTGTTCTTGCTTCTATGCACTCATTTTCTTTGAAGATCTATGATAAGTTGATATTTCGGTGGTCATTCAGGGTTTCTTTTATTTGTAGCAATATAGTCTCTGATTATTTCCGGGGTTCTGCCATGGTCTTAGTGTCTTGACCTTCCTCAGGGTCTTCTTGGCTCATATTCATTCTTTCAACCTTAGCAATCATTCTAGGGAAATCTAGAACTTCATGATCCATAGCTTGAAAACAAAGACAACTAGGTCTTCTACCAGGGCATTCCTTAGCAATATGTCCTAGTATTATGCAACTGTAACAAATAATTAATCCTCTCTTTCTTTTAAATGATCCCCAACCCTTCCTATACTATGCACTAGAATTATAGTAGCTAACCTGCAAAAAATTCTTTCCAGGATCCTGCATCCATTTTTTAGTCCAAACATTCTTTCTATGCATAGGTATAACATATATTTCATTATGTCTATCAGATCTACTCATATCAAACCTCTTTTCTTTTAGCTGTGCCCTATTTTTCAGGCTAGGAATTTTTTTATAAAACATACCTAGATCCATACTCTTGAAACAAAAATTTCCACTAATCTTACTTTTGTTAGAGAACAAAGCTTCCAGATCTAAACATTTTCACTATTCTTACCTCTATCAGAGCACAAAGCATTCAGATCTTACATCTTTTCTTCAGATCAGACTTCTTTTCTTAGCACAGAGCTTCACAGATCAAGTAGAATACTCCGCACTAGGGCAACCGATCTACGCACAAAGATTTCACAGTTTCAGGTCATATCTTCACACAAAGCTCCTTCTTTCCTTAGTTCCCATCAATCACAGTTTTAGTTCATATATTCACATAGAGCTTCTTCTTTCTCAGTTCCCAGCAATCACAGTTTCAGTCCTGGAAACAAAACCATTTGTTGGGATAGGGGCAGACCTAGGGTTCAATGCTACAACAATGCACCAAAAAAACCCTAACTACCAACCCTTTTGGAAACACCTGCGAAGCAGATGAAGTCTCACCCGAGGTAGAAGAAGGGGTGGTTGCAGGACTCCAGTGTCTGCAACCTTAGCCGGGACACAGATCTTTGACTGTAACACCTTAAAATAACACTTAACAATTATATTTCATCAATACCCAGTTTATTCTACAACGCAGTTAAACCCTAATCAACAGATCGACATAGTATTCATACAGATTCAATAGATCCAAGCACTAATCATACAAATAGAGATTAGATCTAGAATTCATTCACATCATTCAACACTAAGCTATCATATCGAATCCATCTATCATATAACATCGCACTAAGCATTGATTCACATAAACAAAAGAACAACCAAAATTGCAAAGCATTCACAACACATGATATACGTAGTTCACCCCCACCTTGGGGCTATGTCCACCAACTCTTTGTCTTATTTATTATCTTCTTCCAACCTTCTTACATGCACATATGCTCAAGATCAACTTCGCAGAGGAAAAGAGATCTGTGCACTCTTCTCTAGATCCTCCTTCTCCAAGCTATATTACAACACAAAGCTTACACACAACCTCTTATTGTCACTTGCACTTAGCTTTGCAAGTCTCACATAGTATGCACAAAGCCATTACAGTCACCACTTGCACTTAACACTTAGCACACCGGCCTACTAGGTCTACTTCTTACATCACCTAGCTACTTATTTATACTTTACAAAATAGGCCTAAACATGGGAAACCCATGGGCCGACATCCCATACCCGTTACATAATCCCAAAACCTAAAAATTCCTAAAAAGGGGCCGAGATCCTGCGATCTCCGCTTCGTCTTGTGCTTCGCCTTCGACAACTTGTCGATGTCCCAAAACTAGGTCAAACATGACCAAGAATCCTCAAAACTTGGTCAAGGGCCAACAGTCCATTGGAGGGAACATGAGCATGAAGAAGTTGATAATGACATATTTGATGATGATGATGCCAAAGAGGCTCTCTGACAATGTGGTTTGTATACATTTTTCCAAATTGGTGGCATGCGAGATCAAAAAATATTGCTAAACCTTCTCATTGACTACTACCATCCTGATGTAAAAGCATTCATGCTTGGCGGGCAATCCTTAATCATAACTATTGAGGACATATACTTTATCATTGGTTTGTTCCATAGAGGATATTTCCCAACTTCGCAACCCATGGAGGAGGTGGCCGGGCCATTAATGACTATATCAATGAGTACTATGAAGATGACACAAATAAAGTGGGCTCACAAGTGCCTATAAAGAAAATTACCAAACTAAGCCCAAAAGTGATATTATAAACCATAGTTCACATTGTGGGGTCAAACTCTTTGAATTTCGCTTCGTGGTCTCAAATGAAACATGGTGTTGAATGTTTGAGACCTACAATGTTTGACTGGAGTACCACCGTGCTCTCATTCATGAAGACTCAACTTACCAAATGCAAGTTGCGGAAGAGAAAAAAATTTGGGTTTGGAAACGTCCTCTGTACATTCTTCTTTGAGAGGGCGCTGATGATGAACCCGAGGACTCATATCTGAGGACACTTACGACCATGGCCTTCCATGGTATGATGGACCAATTTTTTGGCCTGTCTAGGAGGAGGGAAATTGTCTAACACATTTGATGATAACTTATTTGCTTGATGGGAGCGTCGGGTCCCATTTATCGAGGAATATCAATATTCCGAGATAGATTATACCCATGATTCCGATGTCATCATTCCTCCTGTTGACGAGCTTGAGGACATAAGTAAATTTTATTTTATGTTATTTAATTTTTATTTTTCGATTATATATTATATGTACAAATGAAAGAAAATCACTCTATCCTTTTGGTGAGATCAATAGTATTAACACGTGCTCTTCAAATGTTCATACAGAGCATCGGTAAGACCAACAGGCGTTCCATGACACAACCATCGGGGGAGAGAGGAGGCCGTGTCCAATGAGGATGCAATGAGAAATTTACGGAGTGTGGGCAAACCTGGAAGTGATGGCATGCTCCATTACCATGGCCACTATAGATGACCTTCATGTAGGGATGCAATGCCATGTAGTATGAGTACCTCGGACATGGGTCCGTATGTTACGACATCTAGAAAAATGATCCGAGATCTTTTCATCGATGTGACTTATTAAAGAATTTTATTAAATGAGCATAAATTGAAGTGCACCATAAATAAGGAATAAATCAATAATGAAGAGACATAAGCATCAGACCTGAACACAAAAAAATTTATAACGGAGTTCATCCCTGGTGGACTACGTCTCTGGGTCCTGCTCTCAAATGGGTAGGCCTTTTTATTAACTCAACAAAAGAATTTGGAAAAATACACAAGTATACCTCATTCTGGAGTTAGGCTGCAAAATATTTTCTCAGATTAGAAAATAGACAACACCACTGGATTCATGGCATCAAATTACCCAAAAATGATTGTCTCCATGCCTCGATCTGAATCTGGCACTTCCAGGCCCCTGCGAAAATTCATCTTAGTTTTTGTGCCCTCATCCTGCAATCATGACTGTCCTTTGCATCGTTTTCCATGCCCTGGTATGGCCTGTCGCACGCCCTAGTCTCCCCCCCGTGCCTTGGTAGAACCTCCTTTTAAAAATAAAACGGGGCAGAATTACCAACCAAAACCATTTGGTGGAAGTATTAAGGCGCTAGTATTGGGGGAGGTCTTGAGGTCAAACCTGTGGGCCTCCTCCGAGTCAAATTTTTTTTCTTCCTCGGGAAACGTGACACCTAACTCGGGAAATGTGTCATGTATTTAGGTGGTTTTTCAGCACATGGTTTTTGTCGATGGTTTTTCTATTTATGGTTAAGGAATTATGGTTTTGGACTAATCCAATTCATTGGGTTAGGTTTTTGGATGCCGCTGGCTCCTATATGTATATTGTATTGTAAACAATGTAACACTATGAATGAATATAGAATATGATGGTCTTCCTGGTTTAGGTTTCCAAGGGAAAAATCTCTGTGTAATGTTTGTATTTTCCATTGTATATTTTCTGTTCTTTTGTGAATATCTGTTTGCAGTAGATATTGTACAAGGTTAGGATTTGCATTTGGTATCAGAGCTTTATTGGCTTCAGGGGGATGCATTTGTGGTCAAGGGTTTGGCTCAGGACTGTGATAAGCCTTGTTACAGTGGGAGATCTGCGGTAATGTTTTTCAGGTGAAAATAAATGGCAAGCAATTCGAACATGGAGATAGAGAAGTTTAATGGGAAAATCTTTGAGTTGTGGAAGCTCAATATGAAAGATCTTTTGGTGGACAGAGATCAGTGGATCACGGTATATCTAGGTACATCACCTACAGGAATTTCTACAGATGACTGGAAAAAGATGGATCGGAAGGAAAAGAGCACAATCCAACTGTGTCTCTCTGATTCAGTATTACTAAATGTGTCAGAGGAAGCTACAACCAAGGATTTATGGGAAAAGTTGGGGAAGTTGTATCAGTCTAAGTCCCTGGTAAATAAAATATTTGTGAGAAAGAAGATGTATAACTTGAGGATGAGAGATGGAGACTTGGTGGCAGAGCATTTGAACACCTTCAATACCGTGGTAAGTCAGTTAGTATCTGTTGAGATTAAAATTTCAGATGAAGATAAATGTATCAGTTTATTGTGTTCTTTACCAGACTCATTGGATAGTCTGGTTGTGTCCATAGGTAGTAATACAACTTCTTTGAAGTTTGAAGAAGTGGTCTCATCCTTGTTGTCAGAGGAGATGAGACAAAATAATATGGAAGGAAATAGCACAGACACATTATTTGCAAAGGATGTTCACAGGAAAGAAATAGATCTAATTTCTCAAGTGGGAGATCTAAGTCTAAGGGTAGATATAAATCTCCCAAAAAAATTGTAAGGGTATTTTGGAGGTGTGGAAAAGAAGGGCACTACAAAAAGCAGTGTATACCCAAAGTTGAGAAAAGGAAGGGATCTGAAGAATCTTCTTCTACAGAAGAAAATACCTCCAAGGAAGAAGGAGGGGATGTGTACTTGGCCTCTTCAAGCACACATGCAGATCATGAGGCATTGTTGATTGACTCTGGTGCATCCTTTCATATGACTCCCCACAGGGAGTGGTTTTGTGAATATGAAAAGTATGATGGAGGTAATGTTTTCTTAGGTAATGATTTGACAACCAGAATCATAGGAAGAGGAAGGGTCAAGTTGATGCTCATAGATGGAAGGATTAGAACACTTACTGGTGTTCTGCACATCCCAGGTATGGCCAAAAATTTGATTTCTGTAAGCAAAATGGAAGATGTAGGGGTAAAAACAATTTTTGAAAAGGGAACTTGTAGAATGGTTCAAGGAGCAATGGTGTTGATGAAGGGAGTTCAGTTTGGAACTCTGTATAAGTCGTTAGGAAGAACTATTAGTGATGGGTGCAATAGCTCCATTGTTCTTGATATTGGAGTTGAAGAATAAATAACTCCTACAATATCTGGAGAAAAGGTTATGTTGTGGCATCAAAGACTGGGGCATATCAAAGAAAAGGGTCTTCGATTACTACACGGTAAAGGTATGGTTGAAGGTATGTCTAACTGTTCTCTGGATTTTGATTTTTGTTTACATTGTTTATATGGGAAGCAGAATCAGTTAAGATTCCCCTCTGGTGCAACGAGGGAAGAAGGAATTTTACAACTAGTTCACAGTGATGTTTTTGGACCTGTGTCGGTCCCATCATTGGGAAAATCTGTGTACTATGTCTCATTTATAGATGACTTCTCGAGGAAAACTTTTATATATTTCCTCAGGAAGAAATTTGAAGTCTTTGACAGGTTTAAAGAGTTTAAGGCTCTTGTTGAGAATCAAACAAAGAGAAGAATTAAGGTGTTGAGGATAGATACTGACAGAGAGTTCCGCGGGAATGAATTTGAAGAATTTTGTAAGAAGTGCGGTATAACAAGGCAGAAGACTACTCCATATACACCTCAAAAGAATGGATTTACAGAAAGGATGAACATGACGCTGATGGAAAAAACAAGATGCATGCTCAGTGGTTCTAGGTTAGGGAAAGAATTCTGGGTAGAGGCAGTGGGTACTGCATGTTATCTGGTCAACAAATCACCCTCATCAATGTTGGGTGAAAAGACTCCACAAGAGGTATGGACTGGTAAGGAACCTTCTCTCACACATCTTAAGGTATTTGGCTACGATGCATATGTTCATGTTCCAAATGAAAACATGAGTAAGATGGATAAGAAGGCTGAAAAATGTATCTTTATTGGATATAAATATGGTCTCAAAGGTTATAAGCTTTGGAACCCAGAAACTAAGAAGGTAGTGTATAACCGAGATGTGGTATTTATAGAAATGAAGGATGTTGTTAAACATGAATTCCTACCAAGTAAGGAAGAACCAAAGAAAATAGAGTTTGATTTAAAGGATGATGAATCAGACTCTACAGAAGAACATGAATAAGAAGAAGAAGATCCTCATACTCCAGTATTGAGGATATCGAATCGAGAAAGAAGGCTACCGGAAAGGTATATTCCATCTGATTTTCATTTGTCTATTACTGATGATGATCCTAGAACTGTCAGGGAGGCAGTGGATTTAGAGGATGGAAATCTATGGAAAAGGGCCATAGAAGAAGAAATGTCATATTTGGATAATAATGAGGCTTGGGATCTAGTGGAGTTGCCAACTGGAAGAAAGCCCATTGGCAGCAAATGGGTATTTAAAAAGCAGCTGAATGCATAAGGAAAAGTGGAGAAATACAAAGCTCGGTTAGTAGAAAAGGGTTATTCCCAAGTTGAGGGAATTGATTTTGGTGATATTTTTTCTCCTGTTGCCAAGTTAACCTCTATAAGATTTCTGTTATCTGTTGCTGCTGCATTTGATTTTGAAGTAGAACAGATGGATGTGAAGACAACATTCCTGCATGGGGATCTGGAAGAAGAAATATTTATGAAGCAACCAAAAGGTTATGCTGTGAAAGGAAAGAAGGAGCTGGTATGGAAGATGAAAAAGTCCCTGTATGGTTTAAAAAAATCACCAAGGATGTGGTATAAAAAAATTGATACTTATATACTGGGACTTGGCTTCACAAGAAGCAAAGAGGATCACTATGTGTATTCTAAATTAATTGGTGATCATTTGATTTAGTTGGTCTTGTATGTGGATGACATGTTGCTGATAGGAAACAACAAGGAGATTATCTTGGATGTGAAAACTTAGTTGTCCTCTAAATTTGACATGAAGGATCTTGGTGCTTCAAATTTCATTTTGGGCATGGAAATTAAAAGAGATCGAAAAAAGAGGAAACTCTGGTTAAATCAGAGAAAATATGTCGAGACAATATTGCAGAGGTTTAATATGCAGGAATGTAAACCAATCAAGGTTCCTATTCCTGTTGGTGTAAAGTTATCTGCGGATTAGTGTCCCAAGACACATGAAGAAGAGGAGGACATGTCTCATGTTCCATATGCGAGTGCAGTTGGTAGTTTGATGTATGCAATGGTCTGTACTAGACCGGACATTGCACATGCAATGGGATTTTTGAGCAGGTGTATGTCAAAACCAAGGAAGGAGCATTGGACAACAATAAAAAGGGTTTTCAGGTATTTGCGTGGCACTGCTAGCTATGGATTGTGCTACGAAGGAAGACTAGGATTGGACAGAGTGGTCTATATACATGGCTTTGTGGATGCAGACTAGGCTGGAGATTTGGATTGTAGGATATATACAAGAGGGTATGTGTTTAACCTGTTTGGAGGAGAAATAAGTTGGATGAGCAAAATACAGGTTGTAGTGGAACTTTCAACTACATAATTTGAATACATGGCAGCTACTCATGCAAGTAAGGAATTAGTATGGTTACAAAGGTGTGGTCGAATTATTGGGTTGGTAGAACAAGAAACATGGGATAGAGTGTGACAGTTTGAGTGCAAATTTTCTAGTGAAGAACCACATATCATCCAAAGACAAAGAACATTGATGTTCAATATCACTTTGTGAGAGACATGATTGGAGAACATTGATGTTCAATATCACTTTGTGAGAGACATGATTGGAGAAAAGAAAGTATCACTGATGAAGGTGGACACTTTGAAGATTGTTGCAGACTCATTAACAAAATCTGTGAGCACTGAGAAGTTCTCTTGGTGTAGAGGATCCATGGGGATTGATGCCCTGTATTTTTGACTATGTAACCCTGTAACCCCCTGTATGAAAAGAAAACAACAAGTGGGATAATGTTGGGTATGTGTTATATTCTTTGCATGAGTAGTAGTTCTACCTTGGGAAACGTGACACCTACCTCGGGAAATGTGTCATGTATTTATGTGGTTTTTCAGCACATTATTTTTGCCAATGGTTTTTCTATTTCCAGTTAAGGAATTAAGGTTTTGGACTAATCTAGGTCATTGGGTTAGGGTTTTGGATGCCGCTGGATCCTATATGTATATTGTATTGTAAACAATGTAACACTATGAATGAATATAGAATATGTTGGTTTTCTCGGTTTGGGTTTCCAGGGGAAACATCTCTGTGTAAAGTTTGTATTTACCATTGTATCTTTTCTGTTCTTTTCTGAATATCTGTTTGCAGTAGATATTGTACAAGGTTATGATTTACAGTAAGAGTTCGTTCACCTTGTCCTTCTCAATCCACTTTTCCTTTCTTGGATGTGTTCCCTTTAAGCCCACTCGAAGATAATCAACATCACCCCTACGTGAAGTCCTCGTCCTTCTGTCCAAGATGATATCTTCCTTCAACTCATCCAAGTACTCAGGATCAAACTCATCAACTGACGGTATTAAAACTTGCTCACCCCAATCCATGATAATGGGAGGCTAAAAAAGTTTCAAGTTTTCCACATTTACAACTAAGTAGATATAAATATAAGGTGGAAGATCTAGACGAAAAGCATTGGTACCACGTTTTTCCAAAATAGTGAAGGGTCCATAAAGAATGGGCTTGAGTTTCTTACCTTCACCCTTCAATCTCTACTTGCTGATGTGAAGCCATACCTGGTCTCCAACCTGGAACTGATGATCAACCATGTGTTTGTCATGCCGAGATTTATACTATGCTTGAATTTTCTCCAACTGTTCCCTAACTGCTTGGTGTACCTGCTGTATCCTTTGAATGAACTTACGGGTCCTGTCTTCATTTCTTTCTTCATTTGAATCGACATATCTCCCACACATAAAGTCCAAAGGGACCTTAGGAAAATACCCAAAACATGTCTCAAAAGGTGAACACTGAGTGGAGGAATGCAAGGCTCGATTGTAAGCATGTTGTACATAGGGTATCTATTCATCCCATAACTTGGAATGCTTGCTGTAGTAGCCTCGAAGAAAAAATACCACTGTTTTGTTAAAAACCTCTGTTTGTCCATCGGTCTCTGGATGGAAAGAAGTGCTCCTCTTCAACTTGGTGTCCATCATCCTCCACAATCTTGTCCAAAAATCCCCAAGGAAGCGAGTATCTCAATTCGATATAATGGATGTGGGTAACCCAAAGTGAACCCAAACATACTGAGATCCGAGATAATGGATGTGGGTAACCCAAAGTGAACCCAGACATACTGAGAAAAATAGATTAGTAGTCTTCTCAACAGTGATCTTCTTTTTACATGGCATTAAGGTACACATCTTGTTGAACCTATCCACTACAACATACAAATAGTCACGACCCCTTTTTGACATTGATAAACCCCCTACAAAATCCATGGAGATACTTTCCCATGGATGGGATGGAACAAGAAGTGGGAGTATAGCCCCAATTTTATATTAGTGGGCTTACAAGTAGAAAAAATCACACACCCCTTTACATATTTAGTTACAATTGATTTCATCTGAGGCCAATAACAAAACCTCTGTAGATGATCCCATATACAAGAGAAGTGTGAGCTTCTCATATTACATGGACTCGTTCACTTGTAGGAATACATAGCTTTCCAAGATGGTAGAGTAGTTTTCCATGTAAACACTAGTTCTCTACATGTGCACCATGGGTTAGCATCTCATATACTTCTTTAAAATCTTCATCAATGTCATATTGTTCCACATAGATATCACGAGATAAAGAAGCATTCTTCAAAATAATAGAAGCAACAATAGGAGGTCTATAAAGCATATCAACTACCTTGTTACTTGTACCCTTTTTATATTTGATTACCAAATGAAATTTTTGAATAAAACCCATTCATCTGTAATGTCGAGATTGTTGTAGGTTGGTTTGTGCTTGGAGATACTGTAAGGGTTGATGATTTGTATGTATGATTGCTTCCTTCCCTAACAAGTAGTTCTTCCATTTCTTTACGCTTTGAACTAATGCATACAACTCTTTATCATATGTAGGATAGTTAACAACAACTTGGTTAAAAGTTTTAGAGTGGCCACAAATAGGCTTACGATATTGCATCAATACTGCACCCATGCCATATCTGCTGACATCTGTATTGATCTTGAAAGGATGTCGAAGATTAAATAGTGCTAATACTGGTGTTGTAAGCTCTGGATTTTCTTTGGCTCTTTGTTCTCTGCAAATGTTAAGCAACAATAACCATTACTCATCACCCCCTGTTGTGATTTTATAGTCTATTGCTAGATGTTATATTCATCTTCATGCCCAAAATTCTCAATCCCATCCAATTGTATTCACATTCAATTCCTTCTATATTCTATATTAAATTCATATATTTCAACGGATCATGGTCTAGATTTTCCATCCCTTCAATATATTTGTCGCTACTTTTTATTTATGATTACATGTTCCCACCATCTTGCCATGATGTTTTCTCTTTAATAATTTTCCCATCCTCTGCGTAGGTCTATATCTCGGTTCTTCAATTCGCCTTTCCACGACATTTTCTTACTCATATTTGAATCTTTGAACAATGCCCGATTTAGAACTTTATCTCTCAATTGTTTATTGTGTCTTGCCTCAAGCACTTTTATTTCTTTTTCTTTTCTTTTTAGTTTTCTCTATAGTACAATATAATACAAATACTATGGTACACATACTGTGCAATCAAGTTAGTGTGCGAAACAACGTCTGTCCCTATACAGTTTCAACCGACTACAATTTACGATCCCTTCCATGCTTTCCCCATTCAATTTATCTAGTTGAAAAACACCTGCTTCTATCACAAATCTTATCACATACGGACCCAACCAATACATTTGGAACTTTCCAGGGTGCTGTAATTTTTTTTTCATAGAGAAAAACCAAGTCTCCCATCTGGAACTTATTTTGTTTAATATGTCTTTCAAGCCATGCCTTTTCGTGCGCTTTATGAACTTGCTGATGAAATCCTGCAACGAATTGGTCTCCCTCTAGTTCCACTAACTATGACAGTTGTTGGGATCGTGATTTGGTTGTTTTATGATGATGATTGAATCCTTTTTGTACCAGTATTATATGTTATCTAACCATTTTGAATAATTTTTGAAGGATTTTTATATCAATTCCTCATAGCTATACCAGGTATGTGAAAATCAATGTTTTGTGATGGTTTTAAGTTTAATTCAGTTCGATTTAATGATTATGAGAAGATAATGCACGATCTGTGTGTCACATGAAAAATTTGCAAGGTGTTTTTCCATCGAGTAGCTCGTCCGATACTCCATCCGACACTGCATCTTGTACTTCATCTGACACTACGCTCGACACTTCATCAACACTAAAAACATGGGCGAGTGGGCAGTTGTTATATTGGCGGGCTGTGCTGGAAGAATCAACGACATGGGTTTTGTTCACCCTCGTGGCCTCCAACTACTGAGCTCTTGACATCTCGAATGAAGCAATTATGATGAGTGTTGAGTGGCTCGTTTAGTTTCTAGAAGCCAAAGGCAGTTATAGCATATTTAATGAAATTCTCCATTTTTAGAGGAGGTCGACCCTTCTAGTGGTCGACCTCTCAAATTGTAACTATTATAAATACCACATTAGTGGTCAGACAAAGTTTCAAGGATTGTTAGAATGTTTTTTTTGTGTAAACTCATACATTTCCATAAACTTGTGCTAGACTGCATTTTTTATTTAATGACCAAAACCATGTTGATTTAGCTCACGATTTGTTGTTGAGGAGTAGCCATGACGTTCTAGGGGGCCCGCCAGTGGTCTGGGTGAATGATTAGATAGATAGCTTGTATATTTCAGTTGTGCAATTGCCATTTCCTTCATTTTCTGTTATATGTGTTTTTGTCATTTTACATACTGTGTGTTTGCTGTTCATCAATTAATTGTTTGAATTTTCTTTTTGCAGGTTGCTTGAGATAGTTGTTAATATGCTGTGTCTTTTAATCGTTAGAAAATATCTTGCAAGCTTCTAACCTTGTTGTGTGTTAAATGCTAATTGAATTCATGTAGGCTGAAATAGAATAGCTAAAACAAAGTATTAATTTAAAACAGAGTACATAATTTCTTTGGCAAAGTCTCAATGGATTAGTAGTTGTGAGTTTTGTTAATTTGATTCCCAGTTTAGTCATGTTTTTCTGAATCTAGTTTTCTTATCAATTTTTCTGTAGTATGTTAAGGTAGAAGTATATTTTGAATCATGTTTTTATAAGCATTTCAATTTGCAATTGGAGTTTTTAATACTAGGATTAACTTAGTTTAGTTTATGAAATTTTCGTTCTAGATTTAAATTTCAATTTTAATTAGAAGTTTGAGTTTGAGTTAAGCTCTTAGTTATGAGTTTCTAATGATATGAATTTTCTTAAATAGCATAAGAGTTCTTTTGAATTAAGTAGATTAGTGTTTTCTTATTATTGATTGTTAATGCATAAATTGAGAGATCACATGGATTTTTCAGGATAGTTGATATTTCTTCTATGATGGCTAAGCTCTCGTTAGATTGTTTGATTCATACTTTTCATTTCTCCATAGAAGTTAATATTGAAATTATTCCTCTTGATCTATCACTAATCGTTAGATGCCATTATGATGTCATAAGACACCGATGGCATAATCATCATATTTGAAGTTTTCTGTTATTGTAGATCAAGAATAGTTGTTGATTAATCATTGAATACTATCATGATGCTTCTAATTAAATAAGTTAAGATTTCCCTTTGAAGATTAGAAGTAATTATGAGTTTTATCTTAAGAATAGAGTTCACTTGCTGAATAGTTTTGATTAGTTACCTGTTGAGTAGTTTTGATTAGTTTACTAGCTACATAAGTTTTAATAGGTTAGTTGTTTGCTTGTTTACTTGCTTACTTACTGCTGCTCATTAATTTGAATAGATTGATTAAATTAATTTACTGTTGCTAATTCTCATTAAAGTTTAATAGATTAAATAGATGACATGCTTTTACTCATTAAATTGATTAAGTTAAATTGTTCAAAGTAGGGTTTTCATTTTCTTCTTTAGGAACAATCCATCGATCCATTGTTTAAAAGTTTCTTAGGGTAAATAGCTTAAGTTCTTTGATAGGATTTTCTCATTGATAGTATTTGATTAAGTAGATTATCCCTCAGATAGAACATATCCTTAGTTATACTATACTTCTCTAGATTTTCTGCCTTGCCACATATAGTGCTACAACTCTAATTTTACTTACCCTGGGTTGACAATTTAATTGAGGGATTTAGTACATATAGAATACACATCATTTTTGGTGCCGTTGCTATGGAGTTGTCTCAAGGTAGGAAATAATTAGGAGATAGATCATTTATAAACCCTAGAATTAGTTTGGTGGCGGGGGAACTTTAAGACGAGAGGTAAGAACCTGCACATCTGTTATAGTAGGTTCCTCCAAACCCAATGGTATTTTTTCTTTTTTGTTGTCTTTCATGAACAAACCTAGGGACCCAAAGGGGATATACATTAAAACCAAATCAAACCTTTCAATCAAGGTTCCTTCCAAACTTTTCGGGGGAAGGAACGTTCCACTCATAAACTCCGCAGACCGATAACGAAAAACAAGAGCTATATCAACCCAAAGAGCTAAAGAAGTCTCTAAAGAGACTAAAATAGGGAGCACTATAGAACATAAAATTGAATCATCATTAATAGTGGGACATGAGGCAAGACCACTCAAGCCTTTCGTAGAACCAACCAACACAATTTTTTTTTCCTACCACCATCAGGAGATCCCAACATTGTAGACATCATAGACCCTGAACATGTGAATACTTTGTTTGGTAGTTCATCCTATATAATTGTTTCTCAAATTGAAACAAAAAATTTGGCACCAATAATCTCAACCGGCTCGAGTAGAGTCCCAAACATCCAAGCAGTAGGAAGACCTTCCCATTAGAGGGATGCCTTTCTTAGACAAGAACCTTGGGGTACTTTGTTCTCTTCAAGGATAAAACCACCTCGATACTCTCTTTTAGGAAACCAAACCAGTATGGATGATCAAGAGGATCACAACAATGTAAGACACAAGGAGGGAGAAGAAGTTGGAAATCAAACCGAAACCACCTTCGGGTTTCCAATTTTGGACACCACACAAAATGTTAATATGAAAAACATTCCCCTCTCAACACTGCCCACCTTTTACGGTAAGAGAATTGAAGACCCGTATACCTTCCTATTTGAGTTCGACATCTTGTGTAGGAGATACGACTACTTACAAGATGCCCATAAACTAAAACTCTTTCATGCCACCCTCAAGGAATCTGCACTAAGATGGTTCATGGGGTTGGGAGAGTCCAGTATTAGGTCTGGGGAAGCCATGAAAGATATATTTCTTAAGAAGTACCAAGATTACTACAAATCCAAGGATTCCCGTAACAATATTTTCAAAATCCAACAGTTAGAGGATGAGAATCTCAAGGATTATATGGAATGGTTTGTGTATATATCATAGAAATCAAAATACCATTACCTTCCAGATGATGCAGTTAGGGCTCTTTTCCTTAAAGGGATTTCAGAGGAATACCTGAAGATACTTAACCTGATGGAATCAGGTGACATATCCCATAAACCATTTTCCGAAATCTGTGAAATGTGTAAGAATTACTTGAGGAGTAGAGCTAAAACATGAAAGAATGTTTGGGATCCTTATAGTAGAAACTTAAAACTAGTTAGTTCAGGTGGTATCACAAGAGTAGAGATAGGGAATATTTTAGAGAACTTCAAGACATATATCTTAAGCACAATAGGTTCCCAGTTGGACACCCTAAATATTAAAAATAAATAGGAGGAGGAAAATGAAACAATGAACACATTTTGCCCAATATGCAGGAGGAAGCATTCCTCAAGGGAATGCCCATTAGATAACATTTCAGTTTGTGGCTTCTACACATAAGACCAATCAACTGAAAAATGTCCATCATTGCATGGTTTGTTAGCCATATATAGAAGTGGGGATCCTAGGGAGTCCCATTATGCTCATAGGAGGCCATGGCAGCCTAGGAATCAACCTACATACCCGGATCTGTATCCCCAAGTTCCACCCTATTATCAAAAACCACAACAGTGGAACTCACCAAGTTGGAAAAATTGGTCTACACAATATCACCATCCTTGGATTCAAGGATGGAGAGGAGGGCATAACCAAGGGAACCCTCAAGATCCACCTGTCCCTATGCCCAACCATCCTTATCCTCAGTTTCCACCAAACATCCCACAGCTTCTGCCAGGTTTTGTTCCATGAACTTTACCTCCTATTCCACAATAACAACCACAAAAATATCAGAATGCAATATCCCCAAGACCAAAATTATTACCGGCACAACCAGTGCCCAATACCAATAATAAGTCCACTCAACATCTTCACAATGTTGAGATGCAGGCCTTCCCAACATATGTTATTTCTCCTATTCCATTGTAGGAGATTTAATTGAGGTCGGGAAAAGTTCTTGATAGGAAGAGACCTTCAGTAGTCATCCAAGAAGAAGAAGAAGAGGACCCCCCCACATAAGAGGATACCCCCAAACAACCCATAGATGAAACTAGGTGGGAAGATGTTATTATTCCTAAGGACCAAGAACCCAATCTTCCCCTAAATGAACCTTCACAAATTACGAAGGCCCCTCCTTATCCAGAAAGATTAGTAATCGAGAAACCTACCACCTGACTGGAATTTGACATCTTGAATGAATTGAAGAATATTTGTGTCAAGATTCCTTTGCTACAAGCCATTAAGGATATTCCAATCTACAATAAGGTGGTCAAATAATTGTGTATTAAGAATCCCAGGAGGAATCAGAAAGATCCTCCACCAATACATTTGATAGGATAACTTTCTAAGTACATATCAGAGCAGCCTAAGGTAGCAAAATATGGGAACCCAGGAAACCCTGTAGTGACCATAATCATTAATGATGTTTCCATTGGGAAAACTCTCATATACCTAGGGGAAACCATCGATGTTATGACCGTTACTACCTTGGAGGAATTACAGTTAAAAAAAACCTCTTCTTAGACCTACCCCAACCATTTTTGAATTAGCATATAAGACCAGGGTCATACCTGAAGGAATTTTGGATGATATCATAGTTACTTTAGCTTCATGGGAGTACCGAGTAGACTTTCTTGTCATCCACTCAAAGGATCCTACCAAAGGCGATCCCGTTATTTTGAGAATACCTTGGTTAGCCACAACCAATGCATTTATTGGCTGTAGAGAGGGAGAAATGACCATCTCAAATGGAATCTCTATCTAGAATCTCAACATATATCCTTCAACTCAACCTATCATGGAGAATCTATGGTGGATTGAATTTACATACGAGAATGAGGACTGGGAAGAACCTGTGTTTCCAAGTGATCATTCCTGGGCACTTCAGGAGCACACAATGAAAAATGTGCTAAACTAGTTTATTTCCGCTACCAAGCGTGTTGATTTTCCAAAATCTTTTCCCCAATTTGAGTACATGTTTGGGGAAGAATTTCAGGAACAATTGGACCCATTGATTTTGTCATCGACATATTTCATCTTTGATATAGATGAGTCTACCACATCTTATACCATGCCCTACGAGATTAGTCCAGGAAAATTTCTACATATAAACTCCGAGCTAGATGCAGACCAACAAAAACAATTAGTAAGTATCCTTAAAGAAAAATCAGGGGCATTTGCCTGGGAATACACTGACATGAAGGGTATACACCATGACACATGTATTCATCACATATATACCCAAGGGGAAATGACACTTTTTAGGAAACCCCAAAGAAGGATGAAACCAACACTCAAAGATATAGTAAAAGAGGAGATCTAAAGGTTATTAAATGTTAGATTTATTCATCCCATCTCCGACAGTAAGTGGGTATCCCTGCTTGTAGGGGTTCCAAATAAAGTGTCCAGGAAATGGAGGATTTGTGTTGATTTCTGGGAAATTAACAAGGCCACTCTGAAGGATTATTTTCCTCTTCATTTCATTGACCAAGTCTTGGATACTCTGTCTAGAAAGAAATATTTCTCCTTTTTAGATGGATATAGCAGGTACAATCAAATTCTCATAGCACCTGAGGATCAGGACAAGACTACCTTTACTTTTTCTTGGGGAACCTATGCCTATAGGGTGTTACCATTTGGATTATGTAATTCTCTTGCCACATTTCAACGAGAAGTACTAGGGAGATTTGCTGATATTATTCATGATTGTGTGGAGGTATACATGGATGACTTCATAGTATATGGAAATACTTACCAGGAAGCCCTAGATAATTTAGAAAAAGTCCTTATCAGATGCCAAGAAATGAACCTGTCTTTAAGTCATGAAAAATGTAAAATGTTGTTGACTGAAGGAGTGGTTCTAGGACATCACATTTCATTTGAAGGGATTAAAGTCGATCCTACAAAGATTGAGGTCATTTTCAGACTTCCACCCCCCAAGACTCAGAAAGAGGTGAGAATATTTCTTGGACATGCCGGATACTATCGACGATTTATTTCACAAAGATTGTTGCACCCATGTTTGGATTGTTAATAAAGGATTATAATTTTATTTGGACTGAGCAGTGTCAAACTGCCTTTAAAACCCTGAAAGCTAAGCTATCCGTGGCACCAGTTCTTAGGGGACCCATTTGGGATCTCCAATTTCACATATCCACTGATGCCTCCGACACTGCAATAGGAGGGGTATTAGGGATGAAAGAAGACCAACAGTAATATGCCATTTATTTTATGAGCAAGAACTTGTCCCCTGACAAGTTAAACTATACAGTTACTGAGAAATAATTCTTGGCAGTAGTTCATGCTATCAATAATTTTTTCCACTACATCACAGGTTACAAAGTATTTGTACATACAGATCACTCTGCCATCAGATTTCTCATGAATAGACCCATAACTAATGGCCGAGTGACTAGGTGGCTCCTGCTATTGCACGAGTTTAATATCACCGTTCTTGACCGACAAGGAAAGGAGAATTTGGTAGCTGATTTTATTTCACGCATAAAAAATGAGGATGATGATATTTTAGTTGATGATAGTTTCCGATATGAGCACCTTTTTTCCCTCTTTGTAAATACCCCGTGGTTTGCGGATATGGAAAACTATTTGGCTACTAGGAAGTTACCATCTCATTTGTCACCTAATGAAAAGTGTATAATTATTACCCAAAGTGCCAATTACTCTTGGGTTGGTCAAGACCTTTTTCGTACTGGTCTAGACTTTATCATTCGTAGATGTGTCCGAGAAGACGAGATACCAAAAATACTACGAAGTTGTCATGATGGACCATGTGGTGGCCAATTTTTTGACAAACGTACAACATATAAGGTGTTACATTCATGTTACTATTGGCCTAACATTTTCAAGGATGATGCCAAGTATGTGAGGAGTTTCGATAGTTGTCAAATGATAGGAAGACCCACGTCAGTTGACGAAATTCCCTTGCGTGCCCAAGTTATGATAGAACCTTCCGAGAAATGGGCCCTTGACTTTGTAGGACCAATTTCACCCATTTCTCATCAGAAAAATTATATGTTGGTTTGTACAGATTATGTCACCAAGTGGGTAGAGGCAAAATCCCTATTCATGGCTACAAAAAAATACGTTGTCAAATTCATTTATGAAGACATCTTTACCTGCTTCGGTGTTCCTCGTGAAATTGTTACAGACCAAGGCACTCAATTCACTTCCAAGCTGATGAAAGAACTAATAGATAAATATGGGATTAAGCACTACAAGTATTCTCCGTACCACCCACAAGATCATGGTCAGGTAGAGTCCACAAACAAAGTTCTGGAAGCTATATTAACCAAGACTATTCAATTGCATCATCTGGATTGGGCTGATAGGCTTCCAAAGGCTTTGTGGGCATATCAGACCACCTGGAGAAACACCACTGGGCACACCCCTTATGAGATAGTATATGGGAAACAAGTGATTCTACCAATATAATTCTAGGTAAGGACCTTCTGTATTGCTGCATAATTGGGATTAAAATTAGATGAGACTCAGAAAAAATGACCTCTAAAATTAAATGAGTTGGATGAGATTAGGCAAGATTCTATCCAATGAACAATGTTAGTCCAAAACCAGAGGAGCAAGTGGCATGACACGTTTATTAAGAAGAAACACTTCCAACCTGGTGATTGGGCTTTGTTGTTTGACTCTTGATTTAAAAATTTCAAAGGAAAAATTACCACTCGGTGGTTGGGTCCTTATGAGGTATTCACCATGTATGACAATGGGGCTGTGAAAATCAAAACAATTTACGATGGACAAGTCTCCTTTGTAGTAAATGGAAATCGACTCAAACTTTATCACAGACACACTTCCAAAGAAGATTTTCTATAGGTCATGTTAACTAACAAGGAAATGGCCTTAGTAGATGGGGAAGTTCCCCCTAGTTCTTGAATGTTTTTCTGAATTTTTGACTGTACATATGTAAATAATTTTGATTTTTTCTGGACAATTCTAGAGATTTCTGTAGGTATTTATTTCACCAGGAGTAGACAGTTTCAAGGAGATATAAAGGAAGGATTTTTCTTCAAAATATTGCTATATTTGAACCTTGATGTCTGCTAAGCATCAATTGAATAATGACTTGCTGTAATTAGCCACATTTTTTGCAAAGATTTCCATCTTCTTTTTCTCAAGGCATCTTAAATGGCAGTTTCTCTTAAACCTTTACCACTAGATATAAGGAAGTGATACCGTAACCATCAAAATTAGAGGTTGCTCATACAATTTTCCCAAGAACCCTAAGTAAGTGAGTAAAGTATCTTTATTAAAGAGTAACAAGGAGGTATGATTAGAGGTTAGCCATGGAAACATCACAATAAATTAAGAAAAGAGAGAGAAGAAAGTGAGTTGAGCCTAAAGATACCTTTCTGTTCTTTCCCAATGGTACCATCCTCTATACACTAAAAATGATTGATTATATCATATCTTTAGATAGGCCACGTCCGCTTAAGTACCCCTTACATCAAGACAATATATAAGGAATATATAAATGAAAGTCATCCTCTACCATAAATACCATCCCAATTAAAAAAATAAAAAACATAATTTTTTTTTCCAGAGCTGTCCTCCCATCATCTTGCAAAAAGAAATATTATATTAAAATATTAAAATATGAAGGGCTAGTCTCTGAGGGTGTAAGAGGCTAACCCGCTAGGATACTGAACATGTCCACTGGCAATGGGTACTAGCCTGTGGTATGACTAGGTAAACCCACAGGAGTACTGAGCATGCTTGCTCGTAGCGGGACATTCTACCTAGCAAGGATGATAATCTGAACAAAAATAAGCAATTCCTAAATATTAAAATTGTCCCGATGTACGACATTACTTGTAGACAAAGCTGAGATGAAGTATGTATGGTAAAGCTAAGGTTAATGAACTCCATAAATCTTCCATTGGGAACTAACTTTGAGACTATCTTGAAACTCTCTCGCCTACCTCTTCTTATCTACATGTAGGATATTTTATCCTATAGGTGGGGCCATATTATAACCGTCTCGTCAGACCAATATGTGAAATTTATCTCTACACTTAACAAGCTGTAAATATTTGGCTATTGGGAGAATTGGATGGTTTCCTATATTTTTGATTGTGAGGTGTCACAATACTTAGGAGTGGGGAGGGGTTTCATGAGCTGAGAAATGAAACACTGCCTATCTATAATCCATGAGAGGAAGAAGTGGAATTTTTTTAAGAAAAATTCTGTTGTTTTCATGATACATGCTATTATCTCAGCAATTATTTTATTTTGAAATGCTAAATATTCCATGTGTGTTATAAACTACTGTACATTTCTTTGACAAACCACTTAACTGGTTTTTCTTTACAGACTGTTCATTACATATTTGTGATTACATGCCTTATAATATGCGATATAGAGGAACAAATTGTGTGAGCATGATGGAAAAACAAGTAATAATGGAACACTCTTCTCGTGTCTCTGCTCCTGTTCACTGTGACTGTCAAAAGTGTTTTAAGACTAAATGTTATGAATAAAACATCCATTACAGGATGAAAAAATTCCATTTCGCACAGGAATACGATATGGAGTGCCATATGAGGTGCCACTTGAAAGACCATATGAGGTGCCATATGAACGACCGTATGACACACTATATGAAGGATCAGACGAGGTGTATACACACATTAAATGACCACGATCTCAGGTAATCATGAATCTTTTGAATTTATTTGGCTATTCATTTGTATGATGAGTTAGTTAAATTTCAATTGAAAATTAAATGATACAATTATTAAACATTCTTATAATCAAATGTCCAAGTCGAAGACTTGGCCATTGATCTAACTCCTTCATCATTATGATTTCCTCCCAAAAGATAATATTCAAATTCAAAATCGATGCACTCACACTCACTCATGGCAACTTGTGTGTGATGAATTCATTAATGAATTCAACCATTTCCACCTTGGGCACATTAAAAAATGGAGGGATCACTCAAATTGTTATCCCATTTATGCATTACTCTCATCCTCTGTTCAATTGCGTTCTCCCTCTGCTTAATCATGCTCATCCTTTGCCTAATTGTGCTTGTCCTCTGTCAAATTCCTCCCTCTGTTCATTCTCCACACTGTCACCATGCCCAAACGATATGAGCCATCCTCCTATGCCGACCTCTTTTCTATCCCTGAGTTCGCATAGTGTAGGGAGGTATTCCTTCGCGCAGGGTGGGGACCATTCTTGGCCCATCTGCAGGGCCACAATGACGATGCTTTTCTACAATTCTCCCTCAGATTCGATGGAAGGATGGTGCGCGTGGGATATCTGACCTTCTTGGTCTACAAGGAATCAATTGACTCAACCATAAATATTCCAAGGGTTGGAGACCGTTGGTTCAAACACCACTAGTTGCCACGAGCGAGCTACAATAGGGTCTTTAAACTTGAGTTTCAGAATGTCTTTGGAGCTAAGGGATACTCCAAGGAGTGGATTAAGGATGAGATAATTAACCCTCTGATAGTCATCACCAGAATCATCACTTGCGAAGGTAGATATTCTATTTTTAAAGCCTACCATTTTCGATTATTAGCTCATTTTCAATTCAATAAGCCATTGAATTTCCCTTTTTACTTCTTAAAACATCTTGACAAGATGTCTTCCCAAGTGCAAAAGAACATGGCCAATCCCCATAAAATCCTATTCCACCATGACCTCATCAAATTGCTTGTTAAATCCGAGTTGGAAAAATAGGGGAAGACATGGGATGAGTTCATTTATCAATTTTCAAACCCCCATCTTACAGTCAAGGCCAACAAGATAACACTTGATCTAGGGATTGTTACTCCATCCAAACCCCATTCTCCAAAGACTCCAAACCCTCCTACTCAAGCTATTCCTTTACTGAAACAAAAGACCAAGAAACTTGTTGATACCCCTACAGCCTCATCAGGTAAGAAGACTAAGAATCCTATTGATAACCCTCCAATGCCCTCAACATCTATTGATCCTGCACCCAAAAATTTACAAGAGGTAATTCAACAAGATTTCCTTGTAGTCCCCACGAATAGGAGATGAGCTAATAGATTCAAGAGAGGATATTTTCGAAATTTTTTATGAAATACAAGAGGAAAACCTTATGAAAAACCCCCAAGCACTTCAGACCCTATCCAAGTATCTTCCGATCTCGAAAGCCCCCATAAAATACTTAGGGAAGTGTCTGCAGAAGAATTGGAGCCTAATAGAGAGATAAAATCTGAACCTATTTCCCCTCATAAACCCCTGTTACTCCTACCTCACAGATGCCTATACAATATTCCAAAACATATAGAATCTCTACATCCTTCAAGGGATCAAATCCCTCCTCTGAGATATCTGATCATACTCCAACCATTGAAAAGTTATAATAGGAAAATGTTCAGTTGCTGCAACAATTGGAAGAGAGGAATACCATGGATATACATCTCCACCATGGAAATGAAATACTAGAAGCAAAGGTGAATTCCCTCCAAATATTGGTTGACCAAATGACCAATGAAAATCGTAGCCTCCGTGCACAATTGAAACATCGCAAGAGGGCCAAGACAAAGTCTTCAGGGAAAGAATCTTCTAAAGGTAATCCATCCCTTGCTCAACAAGTTTAGTCATATTGGGCAATTCATTTTTGTTTGCAGTGGGACCTGCAAAATATTAGGTGTGGGGGTAATGTTGGGCTCGTGATTTGGTTGTTTTATGATGATGATTGAATGCTTTTTGTACTGATATTATATGTGTATTTAACCATTTTGAAGAAGTTTTGAAGGATTTTTATATCAATTCATCATAGTTATACTAGGTATGTGAAAATCGATGTTTTGTGATGGTTTTCAATTTAATTCAGTTCGATTTAATGATTATGAGAAGCTAATGTGCGATCTATGTGTCACAGGGAAAATTTGCAAGGCGTTTTTCCATCCAATAGATCATCCAGTACTCCATCTGGTACTTCATTCGACACTACGTCCGACACTGCATCCAACACTAAGAGTGTGGGCGAGTTGGTGGTTGTTATATTGATGGGTTGTGCTGGGCGAATCGATGACATGGGTTTTGTTCACCCTCGTGGCCTCCAAATACTGAGCTCTTGGCATATTGGATCAAGCATTTATGCTGAGCGTTGAGTGGCTCGTTTAGTTTCTAGAAGCCAAAGGCAGTTATAGCGTATTTAATTAAATTCGCCATTTTTAGAGAAGGTCGACCTCTGAAATTGTAACTATTATAAATACCACAATAGTGGTTAGACAAAGTGTCAAGGATTGTTAGAATTGTTTTGCTGTGTAAACTCATACATTTCCATAAACTTGTCTAGACTGCGTTTTTTATTTAATGACCAGAACCGTGTTGATTTAGTTCACGATTTGCTGTTGAGGAGTAGCCACGACCTGCTGGGCGGCCCACCAGTGGTCTAGGTGAATTCTTAGATAGATAGTTTGTATATTTCAGTTGTGCAATTTCCCTTTCCTTCATTTTATGTTATATGTGTTTTGATCATTTTACATACTGTGTGTTTGTTGTTCATCAATTAATTGTTTGAATTTCCTTTTTGTAGGTTGCTTGAGATGGTTGTTAATATGCTATGTATTTTAATCGTTAGAAAATAACTTGCAATCTTCTAACCTTGTTGTGTGTTAAATGCTAAATTGAATTCCTGTAGGCTGAAATAGAATAGCTAAAACATAGTATTAATTTAAAACAGAGTACATAATTTCTTTGGCAAAGTTTCGATGGATTAGTAGTTGTGAGTTTTGTTAATTTGATTCCCAACTTAGTCATGCTTTCCTGAATCTAGTTTTCTTATCAATTTTTCTGTAGTATGTTAAGGTAGAAGTAGAATTTGAATTATGTTTTTATAAGCATTTCAATTTGCAATTGGAGTTTTTAATAATAGGATTAGCTTAGTTTAGTTTATGAAATTTCCATTCTAGATTTAAATTGCAATTTTAATTTGAAGTTTGAGTTTGAGTTAAGATTTTAGTAATGAGTTTCTAATCGTATGAATTTTGTTAAATAGCATAAGAGTGCTTTTGAATTAAGTAGAATAGTGTTTTCTTATTATTGATGATTAATGCATAAATTGAGAGATCACATGGATTTTTCAGGATAGTTGATACTTCTTCTATGATGGCTAAGATCTCGTTAGATTGTTTGATTCATGCTTTTCATTTCTCCATAGAAGTTAATATTGAAATTATTCCTCTTGAGCTATCACTAATTGTTAGATGCCATCGTGATGTCATAAGACACCGACAGCATAATCGTCATATTTGAAGTTTTATGTTATTGTAGATCAAGAATAGTTGTTGATTAATCATTGAATACTGTCATGATGCTTTTAATTAAATAGGTTAAGATTTCCCTTTGCAGATTAGAAGTAATTATGAGTTTTATCTTAAGAATAGAGTTCACTTGTGGAATAGTTTTGATTAGTTACCTATTGATTATTTTTGATTAGTTTACTTGCTGCATAAGTTTTAATAGGTTAGTTGTTTGCTTGTTTACTTGCTTACTTACTGCTGCTCACTGATTTGAATAGATTGATTAAATTAATTTTATGTTGCTAATGCTCATTAAATTTTAATAGATTAAATAGTTGACTTGCTTTTTCTCATTATATTGATTAAGTTAACTTGTTCAAAGTAGGGTTTTCATTTTCTTCTTTAGGAGCAATCCATCGATCCATTTTCTAAAAGTTTCTTAGGGTAAATAGTTTAAGTTCCTTGATAGGGTTTGCTCATTGATAGTCTTTTATTAAGTAGATTAGCCCTCAGATAGACCATATCCTTAGTTAGACTATACTTTCTCTAGATTTTCTACCTTGGCACATATAGTTCTACAACTCTAAGTTTACTTACCCCGAGTTGACAATTTAATTGAGGGATTTAGTGCATATAGAATACCCATCAACAATATTTTCTCTACTGTGCCAGAATTTGTAAGCTATGTCAGAGCGAAAATGCGCAGACTCAACATAATGAATTCCATGGGTATAACTGTTTCATGACCATATTCTAAACGAAATGGTGTATGTCTCATCATATTATTACATGAAGTCCGATATGGACATAATACTGCAAGAATCCTCAAATCCCAATAATCTCTATTTATATTACATATCTTCATTAACACATGCTCCAGGATATTGTTAAATGCTTCCACTATTCCATTTTCCCGAGCATGATAAGGTGAGATCTTCTGATGATGAATATGCAATTATTTCGTCAAAGAAGCAATTGTTCCATTCAAGAAATGCGTTTCTTGATCACTCATAAGGATTCTCAGATATCCAAACCTCGTAACAACATTCTCAAAGAGAAACCGCGCAACAATATCAATGCTGCAATCTTTGACAGGTTCTTCTTCATCCCATCGGGTCAAATAATGTTTCGTAGTGATTATATATCTTGCTCTTGACCTTTTTGCTGGTGGGTTGATTAGTCCAATGAAATCAACTTCCCATTTATCAAAATCCTGCAATGTAACTTATTGTGCTAAATTCATCTCTTCTCCCATGGATGGCTTCCCAACTCATTGATAGACATCACAAGTTTGATGGAACTCCTCAACATCCTTATGAAGGGTGGGCCACCAAATTCCTACACGTAAAATTTTCTTAGTCGTTGTTCAATTGATACGGTCTTTGTTTCACTGGATCGACATTCGACTTCAAAGGAATATTCATGTCCCTTAGATCCCCAACAATCCCTTTCATCTCTGAGAATGTACTCAAAAAAAGGTCCTGGTATTCGCACAATAAATCAACAATCTTCTCGATTGTTTCTTGTTGGCCCTTGGTTATGGAAGGAAGCGAATATCGAGGAAGAAAAGGTCAAACATGAACTGCATGGGAGACACAGTGACTGTCACTGGGTCGAAGTAAGAAAAAGAGAAGAAAAGCCGGAGCGAAGTACATAAAATCAAGCCGTTGGATGAGGAGATCAAGGATGACAAATCAACAAGGAAGATGGATTAAGGACAACTCAACAAGAAGAGAAATCCACCATTGGATGCTTTGGAGCACCGCGTGAGAAGGGAGGAAAGATAGGCTGACGAAGCCCTGAAAAGGCGGGTCAAGTTGATCTAGGGTTTTAGACACCTATTTTGGGTAATTAGGGTTTTGACACCTAGGTTTCGACCTAAGGCTGTCGGTGAGGGACTATAATGTATAAATAGAGGTCGAGAGGACCTAGGTCGTGTTGGTACTAGTTTTGGGTATTGATATTGATTGTTGTTGGTTGAGAGATTATTGTACTGTGAGAGAGAGGAGTGCTGAGAGTGAGATATTTCTGTTATTGTAAGATCTTCAGTTGGGTGCGAAGATCAAGTCCTGTAGATGGGTGCACATGAAGGTGGGAGACAGAGAGAAGAAGAGAGAAGATCTGCTGACTAAGAGCGCAGATCAGAACTATAATATTTATCTTAATATATCATAAGCACAGTTATGTGGACGTAGCCCTAGATATAGGGTGGACCACGTATATTTTGTGTCGTATGTGTGATTGATGCCTGGATCTCTGTCATTGTTATACTGTTATTTGCATTATTGTGTTAGATCAGATTTATAGCTGCGCAATTAGATATAGCTAATAAGAGATATATGAAAGATGCATTATTGTTGTATTAGTTCCACTTGATATTCCCCTGGTTGTAGACATCTCTATCCTGCAACCCCCCTCTTAGCTGCTTCGGGTGAGACTACATCTGCTTCGCAGGTGTTGCTGAAAGGGCCAGTAGCTAGGGCTTGTTGGTGCGCTCTTGGAGTGAACCCTGGGTTTGCCCCTGTGCCACCATTTCTTCATTCCAGTAATATCCAATGTTTGCAAACATGGGATTATTCTTTGTACCAATATTCTCTTTGTGCATTCTCAACGACTTTGCATACTTGACATATTCAAGTTCAAGACCTTCTATTGTGTGCTCTCCTATAGTTTTTGGTATTTTCAAGTTTCTTGTGTCTTCATATTCTTGGTCTTCTCCTAAAATGTTATAGAATTCCAAAACCTCCTGAACAGTCACAAAATATTTGGGTGCACTACATAAGGATGTTGGTATCTCCGAATCTTCTGGTGTAAATATCTTAGTCTTGATAATCTGTAGAGCTCTGTCTACCGAAGGGGTATCGTATTAAAACTTGAAATTTACCTTAAAGTTACGAGTCAAGTCTTCCCAATCTGTTGTTCCTTTGCATACTTCTAGTTCTAAGTACTAGTTCTTCAAGATCATATCCAATGTGTGTACAGACAAGTGCATCCATTCCTGCTTAGGTACTGAGCTCCATGTTGCAATGCACTATGTAAGATGATCTATAGGACAACTCAACCCAGTATAATTCTATGCATAATATTTAGTTTCTATTTTGAACTTGACTTATAACAACCTTCTCAATTATTGCCACTTCTATATTCTATCCTTATGCACAACCCACCATCTTGCATGAGTCACTTTCAATGCAATATCTAGAGCTAGCAATATCTATTGATATGGTATCTACAATTCAAATTCTCTTACAAAAATATCTACATTTGTTAGTCCATTATACTTCAGGGGATCACATAGCTCAGATCCAATCCAACGTAATGCGTGGGTAATATGATCACATCTACTTATAGATACTTCATGTAACCTTTGTCACTAATGCTACAAGGATTATTTTGAATCCAATGTGAAAGAACTGATACTTCACCAACTGAGTACACTTTCAACAATAGGATTAATATAGTCATCCATCCACATGGTCATACTGTAAATGTTATCAAGTTATTTTTCCCTTTTTGGTTCCACATTTTGTCTTCCTTATATGGGATCCAATGGAATAGTAACTCTCAAGTATGCTACTTCAAAGATCATTTGTCTCTTTTTCAAATCAACAATGGTTTGGTTATCAAAATCCCAATTGAGTCCAAGAAAATATGGATAAGGGTTAATACCATCCACTATCTCTATTACTTCAAAATATGTTGTGATGAGCACTCCATCGATGTTAACATTCACCCCTGTCAGTCTTCCAATCAGGACAATATTGTGCTGATTTGCTAGCCTCAATTGAATTGGTGACTAGATCAAATTTGGTTTACCCATCATTTCACATGTCTTCTTTGGAATGGAATTCACATCAGATCCCATATCCAAGATGGTATTATCCATGCCATAGTCTCCTACCTATGTGTTAAGTCATAATTTCATGTTCATCCTTTTATTTCATTGTATCTGGTTAACTACTCATTGTGCACCAGGTTCTTCTTTATATTACACACACTAGTCGATCATCCTGGGCAATGTGTTTAATGCAACTTCATCCTTCACTAGTTATAAACAACTCTTTAAGAATTTTTTTAGAGTACTTTAGTTCTCAACTGTCCTTTCTTTCATCGAGTGGTCATAGGATGGATACATGTCATACATAGGTTGCGAGGTCGATACTACCCATTATGTTTATAATAATTTCTTCCTTGCTTGTTGATAAGTGTCTCTCCCTTTTCGAGGATCAAATGTTGGAGGAGGTTTTGTTGCTTTCCTAACCCACTAGTCAGTCTGAATTCCTTGTTCCGTTGCATAATCTCCTGTTCTCGCTCCTCCATGCGCAACTGTTGCTACCTTGGTTGATCATCATGCTCTTCTACTGCTATCATTTGAACATTCTAGTTCCTATTTTCTTGCCAATTCACGATCAACTGCGGACAATCTTTCGTCTCATGATCCAGTTGTCTACAGTATGTGCATGTTGTACAAGGATTCTGACAATCTTGTGCCAAATGCCTAGGTTGGTTACAATTATAACATATAATTGATCCTTTTCCTCTGCTGAATCCTCCTCTTCCTTGACCTCTGAATCCTCCTGTTGGTCCTAAGGTCTGCACCTGACCGCTAAAGGGAAAAGCTAGGCCACCTATCAATTTAGAATGGTTTATTCTTTTAATTTTTGTTGGTCATTTAGAGGGTGATTATATGAAGACAAAAGCAAGGCTGGGTTGGAAAAATGATATGAATGAGGGTCTTCCTTGGCTGGTGGCACACTAATGACAAAACAATGAAATAATAGAAAACAAAGGTAAACAACAAACTACTACATGAATAATATGTTGCAAGAAGTTCAATACTTAAAATATCATTTCAAGACATCAAACGTGTATCAAGACACAATTACTCCTTCAGGTTGTGATAAAAACAAATCTTCACCAAGCATTAGGTGTTTTCATAGGTTGCATATCAATAAAAACAAGTTACACAATAGCTGAAAGAAAATGACATGTACTTTTCACAAATAAAAAACTGCATTCAAGATAAGATAAAAACACATGAAAATTTGAACAAAACACTGTCATCAAGAGTATGTTCACCAGGTAGAGAGATTTAATCCATGCATAAAACGGGTCTAACCAGTTTGATTTAGTTCTATTCTTTCCCAAAAAATCTGACCCTCAAAACATTCAAAGACCCCCTATTTAACATAGTTGTCGAGGTTCCCGTCCTTAGGGGACTGAGACTTGAATTTAGGTAATTGTTCATAAAACAAATTAACTTAACTATGAAACTGGAATTAATCAACAAGAGTGATTCTTATCACACATAGAAGACCACTCTTGTATCTAATCTAATAAAATGATGGAATTAATCAACTAAAAACTACTACTGTCTATGAGACAGAACTGATGCATGCACTGGAGGAACTGAATTGGTAGAAAATAGTCCTTGAAGTGACAGATCAAAGCTCTATGTTGAGTAATGGCATGCCTATGAGCTATTGGAGGCCACTGGAGACGATTGGATGCATGAGCAATGTTGGAACAGGGGTATACCCAGGGTTCAACTCTTCAACAACGCACCAAAAAAACCCTAACTACCGACCCTTTCGGCGACACCTGCGAAGTAGATGAAGTCTCACCCGAGGTAGAAGCAGGGGGGGTTGCAGGACTCAAGTGTCTACAACAAGGATGGGACACATATATGTGATTACAACACTTAAAATAACACTTATACAACACCATGCATTATTTCTTGAATCTCATTCACATCGTAGATCACACCCTTATTACAGATCAACGCAGTAACCATAAAGATCAAGTACTTCCGTTCACTTAGCACATAACATCAACTTTGATCTAGCATTCATTT
The DNA here is from genome assembly GCA_010110895.2 of Picea sitchensis. Taxonomy (NCBI): domain Eukaryota; kingdom Viridiplantae; phylum Streptophyta; class Pinopsida; order Pinales; family Pinaceae; genus Picea; species Picea sitchensis. The sequence goes on along the minus strand of SNQJ01S0002953.1, from coordinate 106,902 downwards.
ATATTTAATACCATCAAACACTAAGAGATGAAATCATATGCATTCATCATACATTATAACAACAACACTAAGTAGATAAATACATAAACAACATCACACAATGCACATCAAGACATAGGATATATGTGGTTCACCCCAGTGTGGGGCTACATCCACCAACTTCTTCGTCTTCTTTATTATCCTTCAATCATATTACATTCATCTGCTCCTATGCACAAATCTAGAGAGCCAAACTTTGCACTGGACAAGTGATCCACGCACATCGCACTAGATCCACCTTTCCCAAAACCAGGTCAAGGCACATAGCCAACTCCTTATCAACACAAAGCCTTATACAGTCTGTTGCACTGAGAAACTTACAATCTNCACAATGCACATCAAGACATAGGATATATGTGGTTCACCCCAGTGTGGGGCTACATCCACCAACTTCTTCGTCTTCTTTATTATCCTTCAATCATATTACATTCATCTGCTCCTATGCACAAATCCAGAGAGCCAAACTTTGCACTGGACAAGTGATCCACGCACATCGCACTAGATCCACCTTTCCCAAAACCAGGTCAAGGCACATAGCCAACTCCTTATCAACACAAAGCCTTATACAGTCTGTTGCACTGAGAAACTTACAATCTTTTGCACTAAGCCAACATTAACCTATCATGCACATAGCCAAAAACTCATAGCAGTACTTCTTACATCGCTTATCTACTTATTTATACATTTACAAAAAATCCTAATCATGGGTAAACCCATGGGCCAACATCCCTAACCCATTACATAAACCATAGTAAACCCTTTGCTTGGTCCATAAGTCCACAAAACAACAATATCCCGCGATATTAGCTCTGCCTGGGTGCTCCATCTTCGACCAGCCTATCGAAGTCCCAAAAGTGGTCAGATAGGACTAATGTTTCCTCAAAACTTGGTCAAGGGCCAACAAGAAGATCTCTGCTTGAGGGAGAGGTAGTCTACTGAGGTGTTCTGGAACCAATCTGCATCGACCTGTGACTGAGACTTAACTCTCTGTCTGTGTCTACACTTTCGTAAGTTAAGTGCACTCTGTCTCTACTGTAACTGTCCCTTCTTCTTGCGTTCTCTGTGATGAACTAGTTGTGAACAGGAAGACATGGACGTGGGCATCCAATAGGAAGACATGATGCGTGGAGGTGGATGATGTGGATGTAGATGAAGTGGAGGTGACATGGTGAAAGTGAGTGGAGGTGACGAGGTGACTTGTTGTCATTTAAGCACGTGATTGTGGAAGTTGTTTAAGGTGGTTTGGGTCCACACTGTCTTTGGGCCCACAATGCCCCACAAGCTGCCACGTACCCTTCCAACAATACCATGGTTCCAATTGTGAGAACACTCTAGAAAATTAACGTCTGAGTAGTTTATGTTCCCGCAATGAATTGTTGCCATCGATATGATTGTGGTCTGTGACCTGGGTGATATTTACCTTCTACAAGGATCAATGGTTCTTGTTGATTTGAGATCAACGATCCAGATTCACTTTAGGAGTTTTCGAATGTTGTGCTTGGAAATCTCCCGTAGTACTAAGTTTTCGAAGTGAATGATCTGCCTCCATGTGTCCTTGCTGATGGAAAATACATATTCACTTTGGGACTTCCGGATTCCTTTACTTACTCAACTTTTCTTGTTTCCTCCTAGAGTGACATGGCTGCGAAGTGACATGGTGGCCCGATGTCATATATATGAAGAGGGAGATCTGTCGCCATGTGTCCTTGTTGATGGATGGTATAGATTCACTTTGGGAGTTCAGGCTTCGATTGTTTGAAATTTTTTTCTTGGAAATCTCCTGAAGGAAAATTAACGAAGTGAATGATCTACCTCCATGTGTCCTTACTGATGGATGGTCTAGATTCTCTTCAGGAGTTCGGGTTTCAGGTGTTTCGAATGTTTTTCTTGGAAATATCCTAGAGGAAAATTGCCGAAGTGAATGATCCACATCCATGTGTCCTTGTTGATGGATGGTCCAGATTCACTTCGGGAGTTTGGGTGTTCGGGCTTTAGGTAATTATTTTACTTCGTGGGTTTTCTCTTGATGTTAAACCCCACACGATTTCAACACTCCCAATACCCGAAAACCAACGATATGATTGGCTTGATGGATCACCACCATTGAAATTTAACCTATCTGTTCCCACAATCAAAGTTTGAAATTGACCGCTTTGGATTGTTTCATTTTTCCACGAGAATTTACTGTGCATACAGAAAAGTCTTGGCCGACCTACAATGATCTCAATCAATGGAAAACATGATGACAAGCATTCCGAACCAAATACAACATGTAATTATCCTTCAAGAAACAATAGAAACAAAAATGCACAAAGACTCAACCAAGAAAGAAACGAATAAGAATCAAGTCACTTAGTAATGGGAAACTGACTTAATCAACCCGAAGAGGACAAATTCGACTAAGGCATAGGGAAATGCGAGAGGAGAGGCAGTGGTGCAGACCTAGGTTACAACATTGGATCCAACTGGGGATATCTCATCCCTATGAGGTGATAAGAACTATATATCAATGCCTTGAGATTAAATATTTTCTCTTACCTTCCATTTCTTACCTTTGTTTCCATCTGCCAACCCTGTGTATCTGCTACTATCCCTCAACCATGCATTTTATTGAACAAAAAAAAACTGAAACTACACCTCAGTGCCTTGTTGGGATATGGAGTCTTTATTCACACACAACTAACTAATCAAAAACAACAATAAGTGAAAGCATCTATGGTACAAGAGGGACCTTCCCTCGTCCTTAAACAAAATAGTGTTTCAGGAAGCACCCATTTACTGGGCCTCCAAAGATCTCTGTATTGTATAGATTGTGCAAGATAAATGTTTTGTTGTTTAGAACTTCAACCAACTTAAAAGGGCCAAACCAGAGGTTGTCAAATTTACCGTGCTTGGACTTGTCATCCCTTCTGGCATCCCACCTCAAAACCAATTCACCTTTCTGAAAAATCTCGTTCTTGGTTTTCTTATCAAAGGCTGATTTGACCTTGTTCTAGTATGCGTCCTCTGATCTAGTGCTTCTCTTCTTTGCTGAACTTATATAATCTGGAAGATTCTCCTTTGGATGTCATTGGGTTCCTCAATCTCCTCCTGGAAGAATTTTAGGAGTGGTATACCAAGATGAGTGGGAAAAACAACATCTATGCCATAAAAAATCTGGAATGGTGAGGCTCCCAGAGACTTCTTAGTGTTGATTCTGTCAGCCCATAAAGAATATTTGAGTTTAGAGTCCCAAGATTTCTTGCTTTCAATCAACAATTTCTTAATGATCCTGATGATAGTCTTGTTTGATGATTTTTCCAGGCCATTTTCCTGAGGGTAATAGGGTGTGGATTGTGTCAGGGAGATGCTATGTCTACCACATTAGTCAATCATGGATTTAGAATTGAATGCTTGGGAATTTTCCATTACTAGCTTGTCGGGGCAACCAAATCTGGCGAAAATATATGTTTCCAGGAAATTGATGATCACTTTGTCAGTGACAATCCTGGTGGGCACAACCTCAATCCATTTGGTGAAGTAGTTGGTGGCAATGAGGATCCACTTGTGTTGTCCACTAGAGGGTGGATTTATCTCTCCTATGAAGTCTATCCCCCATTGCTGAAACAGACTATTGACATCGATAGGTTTTAGGGGAAGTGATGGTAACTTTTGTTTCCCTGCAAACATTTTACATTCATTGCAGGCTCTAACAGTGGAAAACACATAAGAGAAAAGGGTGGTCCAGTAATATCCTACCCTTAGGATCTTGAGAGCCGTGGCCTTCCAGTGTTGGTGCCCTCCACATACTCCTCTGTGCATTTCTGTTGTGACTTGTTTGGCTTCATTTTCATCAAGGCACCTTAACATGATGCCAGCAGGATCTCTCCAATACAAGCTATAGTCTGAAATTCATAATTTGATAGATTTGAACTTGCGAGACCTTGCCTTTGTCTTCTTCACATCTGGTGGACATTCAAAATGTTGCAGAAAATAAATGATGTTTTTATACCAAGGTGAAGAGGAGTAGTTTTCAAATATATGTAAGTTGTCTTGTCCAGGCTACATGATGGGTGCATCTGATTGGGTGAAGATTTGATGTAATTATAGAACCTTACAGTTTGATTCTGATAACAACTTGGCCAGTCCTTTCCCCTTGATCAACTTGGTGGTATTTATGTGTAGGTCATACTCCAATAGTTTGACAATCCATTTTCCTCTTTTTCCCTCACTATCTGGTTGAACCAGAATCTCTTTGACACTGCTGTTAGGAACAAAGGATGTTATGCTAGACTGTAGCACATACACCCTGAAGGATTTGAGTGCTTTGACCAGTGCATAAGCCTTCTTCTCTAATATATGATATTTCAACTCATGATCTCGGAGGGCTTTGCTGAAAAATGCTATTGGCTGCTCATGCCCTTCTTCATTTTTCTGCAACAGTACTACAACGATGGTTTCCTCTGAAGAAAAAGAGAATATGAAGAAATATTTGGTATAGTCAGGGATGACCAATACGAGAGCTTTGACTAAATATTTCTTGATTGTTTGGAAATCTGATTTTTCCTCCAAGGAACATTTTATCACAACTTCTTTCTTCAACATGTTAGTAATAGGCTTCAGAATTTCAGCAAAATTTGGCACAAAACGTTTGAGGAAGTTTATCTTACCAATAAAAGACTGTACAACCTTTTTATTTCTAGGTATCTCAATCTATTGAATGGCACAAACCCTCTTTGGATCGTTTTTTATTTCTTCTNGAGCAGTCTATTTGTCATTTTGAGCATTGTAAAGCACATTTTTGAGCACTTTGAGAAAATAATACAAATGATCCATTGGAAGCTGGACCAGGAGATGTAGCCCAAGAGAGGGGTGAACTACTTTATCATTTGTTGTGTTATGTTTTTTCTGTTCACTATTTTTGCTGTTGTTTATATGCATCTTGAATGAGTAAATCCTATTAAAGTTGAGTTGCAAAGTTGATCCATTTTCATTTTAACACATAAAATTTAACTTGCAAATATTTTCAAGAATACAAGTCTTCTTCATTTTTAGATCATTCACTGCTAGCTTCTACGAAAGCTTATCGAGATTTCAATGGATTTGTTGAACCTGGATATCTCCTGCATACACACGAAAGACTCAGTGGACCTACTACATGCTCAGATAGTGGCAAATATGATGACGATTATTCTAAATTCAACCTAAAACATGTGATCCTCACTCAAGAAACACAACGATGGTGAAAATACTCAAAGCCAAATGGGGGCCATGAAAAATTTAAATGGGGAATAGGCTAAGAAAAAAAAAATCTCAACATTTATGTATGGATAGGATGAGAGATAGAAGAGGGGAGGGGTGCAGACCTAGGTAACAACATTGGTTCCAACTGGGGATAGCTCATCCTTGTGAGGTGTTGAGAATTGTAGATCGATGCCTTATGATTAAACAATTGCTCTTACCTTCCATTAATTACCTCTGGTTTTGTCAGCCAACCCTGTGTATCTGCTACTCTGCCTCAGCCATGCATTCTATTGCACTGAAAACTGAAACTACACCTGAGTACCTTTTTTGGGATATGGAGTCTTTATTCACACACAACTAACTAATCAAAAGAAAGAATAAAAGGAAATAATCTATGGTACAAGAGGGACCTTCCCTCATCATTAAAAAAAGTAGTGTTTCAGGAAGCGCCCATTTACTGGGCTTCCAAAGATCTCTGGATCATCTAGATTATGTAAGATAAATGTATTATTGTCTATAACTTCAACCACCTTGAAAGGGAAAAACCAGAGGTTGTCAAATTTACCATGCTTGGACTTTTCATCCCTTTTGTCATCCCACCTTAATACTAGATCACCTTTTTGAAATATCTCCTTATTGGTTTTCTTGGAAAATATTGATTTGATCTTTCTCTGGTATGCTTCTGCCCTTTGATCCAGTGCTTCTCTTTTTTGTTGAACTTCTATAATATGGAAGATTATCCTTTGGATGTCATTGGGCTCCTCAATATCTTCTTGTAACAAATTTAGGACTGGTATACCAAGATGAGTGGGAAAAACAACGTTTATGCCATAAAAAGGCTTAAATGGTGAGGTTCCTAAAGACATCTTTGTGCTGATTCTGTCGACCCACAAAGCATACTTGATTTTAGAGTCCCAAGATTTTATTTTTATTTATTTATTTATTTATTTTTTCGGTCAACAACTTCTTGATAATCCTGATGAGAGTTTTATTTGATGATTCTACCAAACCATTCCCATGAGGGTAATAGGGTGTGGAATGTGTCAAGGAAATGTTATGACTGCCACATAAGTCAATCATGGCTTTGTACTAGAATGCTTGGGCATTGTCTATTACTAGCTTGTTGGGGCAACCAAATCTGGAAAAAATATTAGTTTCCAGGAAATTCATGATTACCTTGTCAGTGGCATTCTTGGTGGGCACAACCTGATTCCACTTAGTGAAGTAGTCGGTGGTAGTGAGGATCCACTTGTGTTGTCCACCGGAGGGTGGATTTATCTCTCCTATGAAGTCTAACCCCCATTTCTAAAATGGACCACTGACAGTGATATGTTTTAGGGGTAGTGATAGTAACTTCTGTTTTCCTGGAAATATTTGACACTCATTGCAAGCCTTGATAGTAGAAAATACATAAGAGAAAAGGGTGGGCCTGTAGTACCCTGCCATTAGGATATTGAGATCTATGTCCTTCTAATGCTGGTGCCCTCCACATACTCCTCTGTGCATTTCTGTTGTGACTTGTTTGTCTTCATTTTCATCAAGGAATTTTAACAGGATGCTAGCAGGATCCCTCCAATACAAGCTCTGGCTTGAAATGCAGAATTTGATAGCCTTCAACTTGAGAGACCTGGCCTTTGTCTTCTTCACATCTGGTGGACATTCAAAATGCTACAAAAAATAAATGATGTTTTTATACCAAGGTGAAGAGGAGTAGTTTTCAAATACCTGTAAACTGTCTTGTCCATGTTATATGATGGGTTTGTTTGGTTGGGTGAAGATTTTATGCAATTCTAGAACCTTACAGTTTGATTCTGACAACAACTTGGAATTTCCTTGTCCCTTGATCAGTTTGGTGGGATTTGTGTGCAATTCATACTCCAATAGTTTGACAATCCACTTCCCTCTTTTTCCCTCACTGTCTGGCTGGACCAAAATCTCTTTGACATTGCTGCTAGGAACAAAGGTTGTTATGCTATACTGTAACACATAAACCCTGAAGGATTTGAGTGCTTTGACCAGTGCATAATCCTATTTCTCTAATATATCATACTTCATATCAACATCTCAGAGGGATCTGCTAAAAAATTCTATAGGTTGTTCATGCCCTTCTTCATTTTTCTACAGTAGCACAACAACAATGGTCTCCTCTGAAGAAAAAGAGAATATGAAGAAATGTTTGGTATAGTCAGGGTTGGATAATACAGGGGATTCAACTAAATCCTACTTGATCCTTTGGAATGCTGATTTTTCCTCTAGTGACCATTTCATCATAACATATTTCTTCAACATGTTAGTGAAAGGCTTCAAACTTTCAGCAAAATTTGGCACAAAATGTCCGAGGAAGTTTATATTACCAATAAAAGACTGGACAACCTTTTTATTTTGGGGGATCTCAATCTCTTGAATGGAACAAACCCTCTTTGGATCAACCATTGATATGATGTGGCCCAGGATGTTTCCTTCTGGCATGGCAAAGTGATATTTCCTGGGATTGAGAGATATTCCATATCTCCTGCATTTCTTGAAAACCTGCTCCAGATGCTGCAAATGTTCATCATCAGACTTGGAGAAAATTGTGATGTCATCCAAGTATATAACCATAAAATTTTCTTTTCCCCCCACAAAATCTATGTCCACATCCCTTTGAAACGTGGCCTCTATGTTCATCATCCCAAATGGCATCTTGTCATACATGAATGTTCCCCATGGGGTGGTGAATGCTGCTTTTTATTTATCCTCTTCACACACTACTACCTGGTTAGAACCATAGTATCCATCTAACAAGGAAATTATTTTTTCACCTACCACCCTCTATAAAATATGATCCATCTTNGTATCTCCCCATTTTTCTTCCTTATAGATACTAAGTTGGCCACCTAGTTTGAGTAACTCAATGGTACAGTAATCTTGGCATCCAACATTCTTTTCATCTCTTTCTCAATTATGGACATTAACATGGGATTAAATTTCTGAAAATTCTGTCTGAATGGCTTCGAGCCAACCTTTCGAGGGATCTTGTGTTAGATGATGTCGGTGTCAAATATCTTCAAATCTTCACAGGACCATGCAAAAATATCAACAATTTTTTTTATGAGACTGAAATACCTGCCCTTTTTTTGCATCTATTGCTTTGGACAACTTGATGATGTTGGGATTCGCAGTGGTCCCAATATTGCAATGTGTTATCTCTTCTTCTTGAGTCTTCATGGAAGCTTCTTTGTAAACATCATTACTGTCAAACAACCTTTCCAATGGCACTAGTCCTCTTGGAATGTGATTGGTTTTTAGCTCCACAATGTCATGACCAACTAATGTCTTCAGCAGATGAGATGTTTGTTGATCTTCTAATTCCTCATTTTCACCTTCTTGACTTTTTTGATCAATTGAGATATTGGAAAATTCATCAATGGTGTGTAGAAATTTCTRCAACTCTAGATCATCACTAAAGACTTGCCAGTGATTTATGTTGTCTAGTATGGTTGTTCTATGTCTTATCTCCACCTGATATTTAATATTTGGGCCAATGGGAGGCCTGAAAGTGTTGGTAGCTAGGACCAAAGAATCTTCCTTCTGATTCTGCTATCTGGGAATGAAGGAAATGTTAAATTCTAGAAAGAAGTTATCAATCAGATTCCATACCTCATTTATTTATTGCTTGAGACTTTGTTGTTTAACTTGATATATTTTCCTCACTTGATTGATGACCAACTCAGAATCACGAAAAAATGCTAGACAGTCAATGGCCATGTCTTTGGCAGCCCTCAATCCCAGTACCAAAGMTTCATATTCAAYAATATTATTGGTAGTTTCAAACTCCATATTATAAGAGAGTGTGATTACCTCTTCTGAAGGGGAAATGAGGAGTATACTTGCACCTAATTCTTCCTTAGATGAAGAGCCATCGAAATACATTTTCCATACTTTTTTTGACTGACCTRTCAATGGTTGATCTTTGCGTTGGATAACTGATGTTTCAACTTCATCATCATTTAAATGAAAAATAGATGAACCAATCTCATCCTCAACAACATAAATTGGGTGATTTCTTGGGTTCTGATGGTCACTGAAAATGTAGGCCAACCTCACCTCTCTGTATAGCCTCCTTTTCCCCCCTACAAACACAGGGATGGTGGCATAAGTGTGGTCCATTTGCAATGATCCTCCAACATTCTTAGCCCAAGTTCTGGATAAGAGCATAACAAACTTTGGGGGAATGTCAATCACCACAATGTCCATCACTACACTCTTCATGGGTAACTGTGCCAAAGAAACCACCATATCCTTTATCAGTCCCATAAATTTTACTTTCTTAGAATCAAAGGAGTACATGTCTTGGTAAGGTTTGGTGATCTCCAAACCTAGTTCTTCCATAACAAATTTGGGCATGACATTGTGTGAGGCTCCTGAGTCCATGAGATAGTTATGCAGGATCTTCTCATGAACATTTAAAGATATGTATAATGGTGAAGAAGCATAAGAGACATCCTTGATGTGTGGACCCACTGTAATGGTTGGGTTTTCATCCTGCAAACTGATTAGATCAGAAAATACACTAGGAGAAATTGGATGCATAACTTTCATGATATATTTTTTGAAAGGTTCATTCTTCAACAATTCTGTCAATGGCATGGGGATCTTGATCTTTCTCAATTCATGTTCTAAGTTGAAAGAGATGGGTGGCCTATCATCTTCCTTTATTTCAAGGACTGTAGATTTATATGGGGGCATCGACTGAGTTTTAGATGACATACCTTTACTTGGTTTTGGCTTGGGAGGGACTTCATCTTGTTTTTTTTTTATCATAGGTAGTAGCTTTGGGAGCCCCTTCTCTTGTCCTCAAATCATATTTATTTTTGGGTTGGCCTTGAATAACTCCCTCTTCCCCTATCTAATTATCAAACTAATTTGACAGTTGTGCTACCTCATATTCTTGCCGTGTTAAAGGACTGGTATGATAATCTGTTTCATTGAAAAGCACACCAATATCATCCACAACATCACTGTTTGTGTCCATCTCTTCAATCTGATTGTTTTGGAAAGGAGGCACTACCCTTTGATCATCAACATTTCTCCTTTATCTCTGCATTATTTTAGGGGTATCATTAGGCCTTCTAAATTGGTTTGGATTTATATTTCCATCCCTCTGAAAATCTCTGTTTGGATGTTTATATTCCCACTTCATCTTAGCTATTTTAGATGTTAGATCCTTCAAAGTTTTGGTCATTTCATCAAGTTTGGGATCAGATGTGGTCGGGTTAGAGGAGGCATGAGAATCCTCTCTATGTTTCTTCTTATCTTTATTAGATATGATATTTAATCTGTCTAAGGCAAAGATATAAGATTTGACCTCAATGGATGCTTCCTGCATGGACAACAGTGTGGTGGATCGTCTCTCTCTCAACAAGAAGGAGAAATCTGCATCAAATGCATTAGCATAAGGGATCTTGGTAGAGGCTTCAGTTGGTTTGATCTCATATGGGATTCTACCATACATCTTATTGAATATCTTGGTGAAATATGAAATAGGTTCACCATTCTTTCTCTTTAGGGCCCCAAACTCAGTGATGTAGTAGAGATAATCTCTCCTATATCCCCATTGTTTTATGAAAGTTTCATCCAACACCTCAATATCTACAATGGAGGCTGGAGGGAGATCCCTGAACCATTTTTCTGACTTCCCCATCCATACTTTGTACAAACAACCTCATCCACACATCTGCATAATGAATGTTTAATTTGTTTGCAAAGCTATAGAAGGCTACCAAATGTTCCTGAATAGTGAATTCACCTTCTCCATTATACCTTGGTAAATATTTCATGTAATATGTGGATGGGAGTGCATGCAAGCCTACATGCAACACTAAAGGTTCATATCTGGCAGCAATTATGAAGTCCATCCTGTTAACAGCCATGGATTGAATAATAGGAATATGAAGAGTTATGGGAGATATAGGGGTGGATGTAGGACTGGATGATGAGGTAGAATTAGGAGTTGCAGATGTCTGAGCTTCTTTGGAATTATGATTCTTAGGGATAGAAAATTCAAACTACTTAGACGTAGGCTCTTTGTGTGCAGTTTTACCCTTGAGGGGGGAGGTATATCTATGAGCTAGGGTGGATTCTTAGTTTCCTTTCTGGCTTAGAGGTTGTTGTGTTATTTGTAGGGTTAGGATGAGCCTTCTTAGCTTTTCTATTTTTAGATTTAGATATGTTGAATCCTTTTCTGGGCACCAATATTTCTTTCTTAACTTTTACTCATTGGAGTCACTAGGTGAGAGATGGCAGTTTGTCTATCTCTGATATTTATTGACCATCAAAGGTAAGATCTAATCAAAGTCATTCTCCCATAGAAATATCTTTCATTACTCCATTCCCCGACAACAATGCCCGAAGATGTTGGTCCTAAGGTCTGCACCTGACTGCTAAAGGGAAAATCTAGGCCACCTCAAGTTTGTAATGATTGTTTTTTTACAACTAGGTTTTGTTGGTAATATTAAGGGCAGGTTTTTTCCCCGAGGTGTAGGACAGTCGGTGACGGAGTGTGTTGTTAAGCCACTCCGTGATGTTAAAGTCACCGGTTCGAAACCTGCTGGGACAAAAAATCCAACCATGTTAAGGGTTGGTGTGGCTCAGGCCGGGTGCGATCCCCGGG
>SNQJ01S0002953.1:57827-79596 GCA_010110895.2 Picea sitchensis | reverse complement strand
GATAGTTCCACGATCGATGAGAAAGTAAGTGACAAGTCCATATAAGACACCTCTATCCTTCCCAATACTCAAATCCCTGGTGAGAAAAAAGTAGAAGTTGGATCTACAAGGTAGAACAAAGAAGTTTGAGAGCCCACTCTTGAACAAATTTACATTGTGGGAAGCTTAGGAAACAATCTCACATGGGGTGATCAACAGATAGCAGACCCGGTAGATGAGGTCGTAGACATCTATGCAATCTCCTATAATCAAAAGAGGAAATCTATCATTCATAAGACTGCAAAGAAGAGAATAATCACCCTGGATCAGTCCATCATAGTCATCACTGAGGAGAAATTAATCGATACAGCAGACACCCGTACATCTGAGATGATTGGTGTGGGAAAATCCCTCTCAGAGGTTGACCAGGACAGAGCCAGGAGAGATGAAAATGATCTTGCTGCCCCCCAAAAGGAGCTTGAACACTTGTGCCATCTTGTCGATTACTTTAAGGGTGCTACACAGACAACTGTGTATTTAAAAGATGAGTTTGGTAAAGTTTACGATGATTTCAAGAAGGAAAGACAACTGTTAATCTCGAATATAGCCAAATTCCAAGAAGACACTCTCATGGCGCTCACAACATGTAAGGAAATGGAGCGATGGTATGAGAAGGTGCAGCAGGAAGTGGAGAGGCTCGAGTTTATTAAGGAAATCAAGAAAGGATAAGAAAAGGAATACCACGACATTCGACTAGTAAGTAAAAGCAGTCTCAATCACATGAAACGATCGGCCAAATACTAGGCCAAAATGTCTCGAATCCCACACAAAGAAATCCAAGAACAATGGGACAGATGTCAAAAGCACTGGGATAAAATCAATAAAATAATGAAAGACATCGGACTCCCTAAGTATAGTACCCCTGATATGTTTATGGAACTAAACAAAATAATCAAGCGGTACGCCAAACAGGATGCGTCATGGGTCGAAGAATGTGCAAAGGTCACCGATGCAAATCCTGGACAAGTACAACAGTTTGCAGGACATCCAATCAAAGCCAGAGCCATACTTCAGAAGTTGAACTTCAGCCTCTCAAAATATCGGGCGCATGCAACAGACATTATGGGAATCTATGCGGCTCCAATGGAACAACACAGGTTTCCATGGGCCAACACCTGTGAAGAACTCTTTATCAGATGGTCTGATTATGAAAGAGTCCACCCTTTTCAAGAAACAACTTGGGTGGACTATTGAAATACTATTAGATAATGATGCCACGTGGCGATTCTTGATTAGCTCAAATTGTATTTTACCGTTAATTACTGTTAAGACTTTATATTATAAATAGGAACATCGATTGATGGTGAAGGGGTCGATTGTTGTTGTAAGAACTCTTTTCTTTTGGTTGTTGATAATTATTTTGAGACTGCTACGAATTAAGAATTCCTTATGGACCAAAGACAAGCTATTTTCATCAGATGTATGTGATTGGAGTTGGAGAAGAATTACTTCCTTTCCTGTTCCATGAATGTTGTAGTAAATGAGTAAGAGAAATTGATTTTGTTGTCAAGTTATCTTGTACAATGTTTTAATGTTCCTTGCTTTAAATGATGAAATTGAATCATTGTGCTTCTATATGATGAATTTCTTGGTAGATGAATTATTTTTCTTACTGTAACATTGATTACAATTGTGTTTCTTTCTCTATGCTAAGTAGTTTACCCCAACTATGTGATGAATGTCTCGGTAGATGAATTATTTTGCTTACCCTGATCTTGATCATATATGCATTTTCTTTCTGTTAAGTATTTTTCTCAGACAACAATTGGATGCTCTTTTGGTTAAAGTATTATTACTAAGCCCCTTTGGCATATGATTGTTGTCTGGATGTTCGAGTAGCGGGTTATCCCAAGCTTGACCCTTTCCCAATAGTTAAAAATCTTTTCCTATCTTCGTTAAGTTGGTTTATGCCGACTTGCATCTCTTGTACCTGCCCCACCTAAGAGAAAATACAGAAAAAAAATGTTTTAACCAAAAGAAGAGCATTCACCAGAAAACACAAAAGCTCATCGATAATTTACCTAGCTTGTGAGATCTGGAGAACCATTCCACTCCAAATACTGTAGAGTGTAATTGGGTCTCGTTGGCAAGTTTGGTTCCTATTTTTGAATCAGGGGATTTAATCCCCATCAACAGAATTGGCACTAGAAGGAGGGCCTAAGAATGAATGACTGAATATGTAAGTTATATGATCTTTCAAACAACCTATAGATTCATAACAACCCACATGCATGGCTAATCATCCAACATACATCCCACCTTTACCGAGTACTCCTGAAGCGGATAAATCACCCCACTTAGAGGAAGGATATCTTCAGCCTAAAATACCTTACGCCCTTCGTCACGAGGAAGTGAATCAGTTTAGAAGGATTACCAAAGCCTATGCCCAACAAATTGGCACGTTTCCCTTCACTCCCATCCTCCCTAAAAGAAAACAACAAAGAAGATTAGTAGTCAACACTCCTGACGAAGTTATCGTACACTTCATCGAAGACTTAATAGACTTTGTGATCACCAAAATCCAAGAACCCCTTGACCTCATACCCGAGACGCCAGCCAGTGACATCTTTGAACCTAATGATCTTTCAGAAGAGGAAGAGCCAGACTTCGATTCTGAAGATATGGAAGAGAACAATGGTCGAGAGGAGGAGAGGGAAGTTCCACTTCAAGATAACCAACCTTGGTTGGCCGAGGACACCGTGGCCATCCCGGGACGAGTACACAATCTCCCTCGACACCCAGAAAAGTTGCTCCCCAAGTATGATCCTGAAACCTTAGGATTTCCCGAAGATCATATCAAGAAGTTCATACTCATGATCAGGCTTTTGAATGTTCAACATGAAGACGTGGTATGTAGGATTTTCCCCCACATGTTTGAGAACTCAACTTCCACTTGGTATTTTAACTTGCCAGTAGGATCCATAATAAGATGGACTAAGTTCCAAAAGGATTTCCTAGACAAATTTTCCAAAGAAACTATCATGGGAGCCCTTATGGACGAACTATTCATAGCCACCATGACCCTAAAGGAAAGGGTCAAAGATTTCAATCAAAGATTCATGACTATCCTAAACAAATTTCAGCATGTGACGAAACTGGCTCAAGAGTTGCAAATTGAGGTCTATGCCAACGCACTTCTGGCCTCTATTTCCATGTTTTTTAAAAGAGATGCTAAGAAAACCCTCGCAAATAATTTTGAAGAGGCCAAGATGATAGAGTTCCAAATGAAAGGGTGTAAATAAGGCCAATCATATCTAGTGAGAAAAGAAAGCCAGACCCCTCTCAGGAGAGGACTCCTCTTGACTAGACTGCTAAGGAAGCTGACTGAGCCAACTCTTGATAAGGGTAATGGAGATATAGAAGGCTTGCAATGAATGGTCAAGAAACTATCAAATGAGATTATGGATATGAAAATAAATGTAGGTGAGGGAAACCAAGGCCAAAGACCCTATAATCCTTTCTTTAAAATAAACCATCCTTTCAAAGAAATTGAACCTCCCCCATCCAACCTAAACATTGATTTAGGGAATGTCATGTCTGATTATTTTTGTACATATCACCAAGAGAACCACTCAGAAAGGGAATGCCCTCAGTGGGTCCACGCCATGAATTTAATGGCCAATCATTTTTTGGGCGAATTCTCTTTGATCGAACCATCCAACAGTTCGGCCTTTAACATTGTCGATCAGGAAGAGGCTGACCCACCACAAGACACGACCATGCTGATATGGGATCCCGACGTGATCATGTCTTCTGATGATCTGTTTAAACCTCAGGAACCACTCACAAAGATATTGGTGGTACAAACACGTAGTAAGGGTCAACCCGACCTAAGAGATACCAATTCCACCTGTGCCTCACAAAGTAAATTAACTCCTGACCCCCCGAGAATGCCTTTTGCTCCCATTAAAAAGATTATAAGTATCCATACTCATGATTCTCCTAAATTATATTACAATGTAGTAGAATATTTGAAGAAGCTGAAAGCTAATGTATCGGTTATGGACATATGTAGAATCCCTCAGCAGAAAGGCCTTCTGTTGCAAGCTCTAAGTTCAGTAGAAAACCTAACCACTGGCGATGGTCGAGAGAAGCATTTGCCCCCTATGGATTTAGTAAGAAAACCAACAATAAACACCTACTCAAAAGGTAGGAAGGAGAGGCCTTTTGTACCACCTTTCCTTTTAACGTTTGAAGTCTTCAACAGGAATCTCCACAACTATCTTGTAGACTCCGGGGCATCTTCCAATGTCATGCCCTTGGCCGTCTATAACAAATTAGGTGTTGTCCCTCTAAAAAGTGATAAGCATGTCATACAACTGGATAGGACCCAGGTCAAATTCATGGGGGAACTCAAAATGTGATGATCAGGGTAGCCACTCATCCTAATTTTGTGCAGGTGATTGACATCATTGTGGTGGACATCCCTGAGGCATATGGGCTATTATTAAGCCGATATTGGTCCAAAAAACTAAACAGATACTTCAACATATACTGGGCACACCTTTGGCTATCGCTGAAGGGATATAAGAACATGATTAGAATCGATAGGGAAATATACCTGAAACATATGGTCACTGACCTGGAAACCCCAAACGAACCAACCTCTACCAATTTTCCCATACCAGGGAATTATTCTTGTGATTCTCACTTTGGAAATTTTTCTCCTCTCCTGTCCGATGTTTCGCTTACCCAAAGCTCCAAGATGATATTTCAAGAAGAATTCCCGATGCCAAGGGAAGATTCTCTCTTTTTTCAAGACCTAGTGTTAGGTCTTCTGGAAGAAAAGATCAAAGAGTGGAACACTGACTGGAATGGAAATCATCGCTCACAAATTTGGACCCTTTATTTTGATGGATCCAAGTCACAAGAGGGTTCGAGAGCAGGGTACATCGTCATCAATCAAAAGGGTAAACATCACTTCTTGTCTTGTAGACTAGAATTCGAGAGCACCAACAACACTGCTGAGTATGTAGCCCTGGTACAAGGGTTAAAGAAAGCCATATATTGTGTTCGCCTTGTCCTATAAAGATTTGAAAATGTATGATACCCACATCATTCAACACATCATCCCGTTGAAACCCGAAGTCAAACATTTTCAACAGAATCTCTGAAAGTACCACCCATCCTTGGAACCCATAATGTATCAAGAGTTAAGGAATATTTTAGATGTGAAGATAATTTTCCAAGTTAGACATTCCACCTGGGTAGTGAACCTTATTCCAGTAAGAAAAAAGTAAGGAGAAATCCGATTATGCGTAGACTTTCAGAATCTCAATAGAGCTTCATAAAAGGACAATTATCCCATCCCGCCGATGGAGCAACTCCTATAGACTGTGTCGGGATCATAAATTTTATCCCTTGTAGATGGTTTCTCAGGATACAACCAAGTGTTGGTTTTAGAGGAAGACCGATTAAAAACTACCTTTCGGACCAAATGGGGAACCTTCACTTATAAATGCATGCCTTTCGACTTGATTAACCAAGGAGAATTTTTTTAAAGGGAAATGGACGTGGAATTTCGGGGGCTTATAGGTAAGTGCGTGGTAGTGTATTTAGATGACGTAATGGTGTATTCGAAGAATAGAGAGGAACACATCCAACACTTAACTCAGATTTTTGAAACATGCCGAAAATACGGTATATCACTCAATCCTAAGAAAACTATCTTCGGTGTTGAAGAAGGTAAGTTGTTAGGTCATATTATATCTCAAGCGGGAATTTTCATAGACTCCGAAAGGATTAAATCCATATCTCAACTCCTCCTACCCCATAACAAGAAGGCTATGCATTCTTTTTTTGGGCAAATTAATTTTGTAAGGAAATTCATCCCCGACTTCACCGAAATCATCAAACCCTTACAAAAAATTATTCGCAAAGATTCTGAGTTTAAGTGGGATGATGAACGAAAAGACACTTTCAACAATATCAAAGTTTCCATATCCCGGGCCCTCGTATTGTAAAGTCCCGATTTCAATAGAG
Organism: Picea sitchensis; assembly: GCA_010110895.2. Lineage (NCBI taxonomy): Eukaryota > Viridiplantae > Streptophyta > Pinopsida > Pinales > Pinaceae > Picea > Picea sitchensis. The sequence goes on along the minus strand of SNQJ01S0002953.1, from coordinate 73,575 downwards.
ACTTTAACCTTTATACTTTCGCCTCTGACCAATCGCTAGATGCGGTTTTGACTCAGAAGGATTCCGACAACAACGAAGCCCCAGTGTCATTCATGAGAACCAACCTTCAAGGAGTCAAGCTCAATTACCCCGCCATAGACAAGCAGGCCTATGCGGTCTATAAATTAGTAAAGCATCTTAGGTCGTACATCCTCAAGAATCACACTAAGGTGATTGTGCCACACCCCACAGTTTGATCCTTGTTTACCCAACAAGAAATGGGAGAAAGAAGAGGGAACTGGATGGCGGTAGTCCAAGAATTTGATCTAGATATAAAACCCGCCAAGTTAGTAAAAGGACAAGGTTTGTGCAAACTTGAAATCGAATCTCAAGATCAAGAAAACCAAGATCTAGGGTGGGATAATGAAATAACACTTTGGTGGGGTGAAGAAACATACATTTTGCTAGGACCAGACTCCTGGTAAAAGGATTTGGCTCATGTATTACATCACAGGACTTGTCCCAAAAACCTCAACCCCACAGAAAGGAGAGACATCTGATTAAAATCTGCACAATATTGCCTCATCAATTCGGTACTCTTCCGGATCAACTATGACGGGGCATTACTGAGATGTATCAAATGAGAAGACGTAGATAAAGTGCTAAAAGAACTCCACGATGGCCCCGCTGGGGGACATTTTGCAGGGAACACCACTTCTCATAAAGTTCTGAGAGCCGGCTATTATTGGCCCACTTTGTTCAAAGACGCTCATTCTTACGCCATAAATTGTAAGACTTGTCAAATAAGTGCTGGCAAGGAGAGAAGGGAAACAATCCCACTTTAGCCTGTAACCGTCTCTAGACCGTTTGAGCAGTGGGGGTTGGATATCATAGGAGAAATTATGCCCAATTCTTCGAAATTGCACAAGTATATTCTTACTGCCACCGCCTATTTCACAAAGTGGGCAGAGGCCATCCCTTTGACCCATGTAAATGAGAAAATAGTCATCCAATTTATAGAACATAAGATAATTACAAGGTTTGGCATTCCTTCCATTCTAGTCTTTGATAATGCAGCCCACTTCTCCTCTACCCTATTGACAGAGTTCACTCTGGACAAAGGAATCATAATCAAGTACTCTACAAATTATTACCCTCGGGGAAACATTGTGGTAGAGTCAACCAATAAGAATCTGGTGAGGATACTAAAGAAGACGATTGTAGATAACCATAGAAATTGGCATAACCAACTCCATAATGCCCTATGGGCTGTCAGGGTCACACCCAAAGAGGCTATAGGGAGTTCCCCATACTTCCTGGTCTACGGACAAGAAGCCATTCTCCTGAATGGGCTTTATCTCCCTTCTCTCCAACTGACCCAATATTCTAATGATGATAAATCCTCGACCATGCAACAATGAATCAACACTCTTCTCATGCTGGAGGAAGAGAGTGAAAGGGCTAAGTCTAAATTTTTAGCCCATCAACAGATAGTCAAAAGATGGTTCGATAAACATAAAACTAAAGAAAAGAAATTTGAAGTAGGAGACTTGGTTCTAAAGTGGGATAAGGTAAATGAACCCAAAGGGTAGCATTCCAAGTTTCAGAGCCAATGTCTTGGGCCTTTTCAGGTGGCTGAGAAGATCGGGGTAGGTACTTATCATTTGCAAAATCTGAGACGGGAACCTGACTCCCTCTCGGTAAATGACCAAGCCCTAAAGCAATACTTCCAATAATAACAAAACAACAACAACAATAATAATAATATTAATACATATATATTTCCAGTTGGCACAAATGAAAGAAGGATCAGAGATATCTGTTTTATGGGATAGAGATTCTACATTCGCCCAATGAATCACCATTTGTTGAGTGCTCAACACACCCTAAAAGTTCTGTGACCACTTCCTTTTGGGTACCACCTTGTCTTCTACCTTCGATTTGTTCTCACTGTGGTTTGAGCTTGATAACCTTCTTATCTGATATGTTTCATATCTGAGTTTTTCTTCAGCATATTAAGAACCATCTTGAGAAACACCATGACTGATCAAGGGACCAACGACCCAGATTTCTCCCAACTTACATGAGAAGTTCAACATCGATGAAATATTAAGGTAGAGAAAATTGTATGGGAAGTCAAAGTGGTCGAATGTCGACATTCTTCGGCATCGACCGATAAGAGTATCTATTTTATGCATATAGTCTCCGAAAATATTTCGTCGAATGCCGATCCTTTCAGCTTCAGCAGAGAAGTGTAATCATAAGCATCACACAAAAGAGGAGTTCCACCATCGACTGCCGATGCTCGAAATATCACCAATCCCAACATCACCCGTATCGGGAGTTTTATCAAGAAAATAGCAACGTTGATAAACAATCTAAAATAGTAGTCGATCCCTGATCTTTATGAAGGTAAGACGTGACGTGACATTTAACCCCTAGCTATGTCAAGTTATCTGCATTAAAATCTTTAGTTAATTCGTAGATCGTGCATTAGTTACTAGCTCGTGCGTGAATCAAAAGGGAACCGTTACACTAATTGATATATTGCATCTCCATTTGTGCCTCTGTCGTCAACCAGTTAAGTCTCAGTGGCAGAAATCCGATAGCGTTATATTTTGAAATTTTCATTTATCACCTGTATTAACTAATTGATATGACTGGTAGTATCTCCCAGTTATATTCTTTCGAGTCCTTTTCTGTGATCCCACTCTACGCAATAAGGAATTCAAAACCAACAGGAGAATGAAGCCACCAGTATAGAGGAAGCATCCGAAGTCCAGTGAGTATTAAACAATTTTCTTAGCAAGCATTACAGGTATGGGTTTGCTTATGGCTTTACATTTCATTTGTATATGTCCTCACCCAATGCTGCTCTGTATATGTGTTTAAAGGGGGTTTTTATTATAGGTACAATGCCTCCAAAGAAGCCATCCACCAGGAAATCACCATGGGCACCAAAGCTGCAAGAATCAGAAATAGGAGAAGGCTCCTCCCCAGCTGTTGCAAGACAATTAGAGTTCGCTCCTAAGCCAGTGTCCATCATCAAGACGATCACTAAGGAGCCCTTTGTCTAGCCCCCAACTTTCGGGGATACAGAGGCAAGCGTTGGAGAAAAGACGTTGTTTCATTGTTGGGAAGAAGTATTCAAGAAGATCAAGAAAGAAGAGCCCCTTGAATATACTTCGCACAACAACTCTGATAAAAGGAGGCTCGATGACGAGGTCCTCCCAAACATTCATAGGGATTATCTGCACATGGTAGCAAGCCAGTCTCCGGTTTTCCCTTGTGTCGAGATCTTAATGATGAAAATGGCGAATGCATCAGGGTTTTCCTACCATCAGAAGTTCAAAAATACTACAAACTCAATGATTCTGGAGAAAAGTTGAGCACTGTTTTCGTGGTGAGTTTCTATGCCTCTCATGACACTAGCAAAATATTGGCATCCTAGTGGAGGGAAGACAAGAAATTCATGAACCAAACTTCTGGTTGGTACTCGATGGTAAATCTCAGGGAACCATATGCCTATCTCATGGCCCTTCTCTACAGATTACATGGGGAGAAAGACTTCTCCTAGTTTTCGGAAGCTTGGATGCCTCTGGCTTTTACAATCACTGTTTCGAGTACCGGTTTCAATTGGAGTGCTATCATCTCCAAAAAATTGAGCACATGCAAAAAACAAGCTCAGGCGCCAAAGGAAGAAGATACCCCTACCTTCTACATGGCTTCATATCTACTGGATGTCATCTGCGCTAGGAACGATTTTGCTGGGATGAACTTGAATTGGCGCCCTTCGAAGCTCGTAGTCCATGTATATTACAACATCTTGTGGGAAAACATGTACAAGAAATCCTATGTTGTTATCTGTGATAATTTTACTGCGCCCATTTAGTTCTTACTCTTTAAGAGAGAATGCCCTAGATTATCAGATGAAGCAAATAAGGTTATAGTCAAAATTGGTCACTGGTATTGTAATGAACAAGAAACCTACATCAGGGTTTTCAGTGCCACATTTATTACCCCTTTATGTTCCCAACCAGCTAGTGTTAGGATAAATCTTCTATCAAACCATCATACTAGGATACAATGTAGCTTTAGTGAAAGACAAGAAGTGGGATTTTATACCATATGGATTCCATATCAGCTTCTGCATGGTCAAAGACACCGCACATGCTAAACAACTTGGGCTAGGTCAATTGGAATTTTGGTTCCGAACTAGCTAATTACGTAAACACGATCCCAAGGGATTGGTCCTACAACATGCGTCACAGGTATCATCCTGTTGGCCTTATGCCCATGATTGGTTTGAGGATGAAATCTTCACCGAGAACACTCAAGACTGGGATATGGTGGGAACCAGGAAGGCCGGTCCTAGAGGAACCGGGTTTAGAGCTTTGAGCTATGAAGAGTAGGCCACACTATTGGAGCAAGCAATTCAAAGAGTTGGCCGACACCCTGAAGCAGCAGTAGCATATGAATTAGAGGAAGAAACAAATAACCCCCAAGAAGACATTGAGGTCACAGAGACTCATTAGGGATCCCCGGTGTGCATCATAGTTTTCTCTGAAGATMAAACAACTCAAGAAAGTGGCACACTTTTATACCAGCAGTCTCAGCTACTAATGAAACAGATGAAGAACAACCTGCATCCTGCCATAAGTCCTGGAATTTCAGTTACCGTCCATAGAGTTTCGACAGAACCTAGCAGTCTTGGTCTCACAGCCACTGATGGCACCAATGGGTCGGGTAATCCTGAGTCTACAATATCGCCAATTTATCTCTCGAGAGAAGGAAAAACTCAACCATAGACGGGTCAAGTGTCGATAGAAACATAAGCACCAAACCCCTTGAGTACACTAATAAATATATACAGTGATGACGAGAGCACAGAGCCTTCTCGTGGCACCCCGGTGTGCATCTAATAAGAAGAAGGTCCTGAAAAGACCTTTTCCCCAAGTCCCGAAAATGTCTCTTCTGCTAGGCTCGGGGTTCAAGACTAGGGAATCACACAAAAAGAAGCTGAAGCTGAAGGTAATATCCACATAGGAAAGTCCAATTAACCGGAAATAGATGTAGGCCCAAGTGACGAGCCTCCACAGAAGGAAATCGACAGTTCCACGATTGATGAGAAAGTAAGTGACAAGTCTATACAAGACACCTCTATCTTTCCCAATACTTATATCCTCGGTGAGAAACATGTAGAAGTTGGATCTACAAGGTAGAACGAAGAAGTTCAAGATCCCACTCTTGAACAAATTTACATTGCGGGAAGCTTGGGAAACAATCTCACATGGGGTGATTAGCAGATAGCAGACCCGGTAGATGAGGTCGCAGACATCTATGCAATCTCCTATAATCAAAAGAGGAAATCTATCATTTAGAAGACTGCAAAGAAGAGAATAATCACCCTGGATCAGTCCATCATAGTCGTCACTGAGGAGAAATTAATCGATACAGTAGACACCCGTAAATATGAGCTGATTGGTGTGGGAAAATCCCTCTCATAGGTTGACCAAGATAGAGCCAGGAGAGATGAAAAGGATCTTGTTTCCCCCCAAAAGGAGCTTGAACACTTGCGCCATATTGCCGATTACTTTAAGGGTGCTACACAGAAAACTGTGTATTTAAAAGATGAGTTTGGTAAAGTTTACGATGATTTCAAGAAGGAAAGACAACTGTTAATCTCGAATATAGCCAAATTCCAAGAAGACACTCTCATGGTACTCACGACATGTAAGGAAATGGAGCGATGGTATGAGAAGCTGCAGCAGGCAGTGGAGAGGCTCGAGTTTATTAAGGCAATCCAGAAAGGCTAAGAAAAGGAATACCACGACATTCGACTAGTAAGTAAAAGCAGTCTCAATTGCATGAAATGATCGGCCAAATACTGGGCCAAAATGTCTCGAATCCCACACAAAGAAATCCAAGAACAATGGGACAGATGTCAAAATCACTGGGATAAAATCAATAAAATAATGAAAGAAATCGGACTCCCTGAGTATGGTACCCTCGATATGTTTATTGACCTAAATGAAATAATCAAGCGGAACGCCGAACAAGATGCGTGATGGGCCGAAGAATGTGCAAAGGTCACTGATGCAAAGCCTGGAAAAGTACAACAGTTTGTAGGACATCCAATCAAAGCCAGAGCCATACTTCAGAATTTGAACTTCAGCCTCGCGAAATATCGGGCGTACGCAATAGACATCAAGGAAATCTATGCGACTCCAATGGAACAACACAGGTTTCTATGGGCCAACACCTGTGAAGAACTCTTTATCATATGGTCTGATTATGAAAGAGTCCACCCTTTTCAAGAAACAAATCGGGTGGACTGTTGAAATATTGTTAGATAATGACGCAATGTGGCGATTCTTGATTAACTCAAATTGTATTTTACCGTTAATTACTGTTAAGACTTTATATTATAAATATGAACATCAACTGATGGTGAAGGGGTTGATGGTTGTTGCAAGAACTCTTTTCTTTTGGTTGTTGATAATTATTTTGAGACTGCTACGAATTAAGAAGTCCTTCTGGACCAGAGACAAGTTATTTTCATCAGATGTATGTGATTGGAGTTGGAGAAGAATTACTTCCTTTCCTATTCCATGAATGTTGCAGTAAATGAGTATGAGAAAATAATTTTTTTGTTAATTTTTTTGGTGCAATGTTTTAGTGTTCCTTTCTTTAAATGATGAAAGTAAATCATTGTGCTTCTATCTGATGAATGTCTAGGTAGATGAATTATTTTTCTTACCATGGCATTGATTACAGTTGTGTTTCTTTCTCTATGTTGAGTAGTTTATCCCAGCTATGTGATGAATGTCTCAGTAGATTAATTATTTTGCTTACCCTGATCTTGATCATATATGCATTTTCTTTATGTTAAGTAGTTTTCTCAGAAAACAGTTGGATGCTCTTTCGGTTAAAGTATTATTACTAAGCCCCTTTGGCATATGATCATTGTCTTCATATTCGAGTAGTGGGTTATCCCAAGCTCGATCCCTTCCCAATATTTGAAAACTCTTGTACTATCTACGTCAAGTTGGTTTATACCGACTTGCATCTCTTGTCCCTGCCCCACCTAAGAGAAAATACAAAAAAAACTGTTTTAACCGAAGGAAGAGCATTCACCAGAAAACACAAAAGCTCATTGATAATTTGGCTAGATTGTGAGATATGGAGAACCATTCCACTCCAAACGCTACAAAGTCTAATTGGGCCTCGGTGGCGGGTGTGGTTCCTACTGTTGAATCACGGGATTTAAACCCCATCAACACAATGAAAACTACAAATAACAATTAGTAGAAAAAGGCTATGTGCAAAAAGAATGAATTGGCTATGAAGAAAATTTTGCACATATAGCTGGCCAAGTCTATCCCTTATGATCTATTTCCATAATTAATTTCCCTGTGTGGCCTTAAGAAACCACTTTTCTACCAAGGTAAGGCCATAAGTGTCCAAATGAGGAATGATAAGTCCTCCATCTTGTGGTTTCCTAGTGCACACAAACCACTTGAACATAGGTAGACCTTTTTCCTTGTATTCTTCACCCAAAAGAGATATTTTAAGATAGAGTTTATTGTAGCCTTGCTGGTTGGGAAGCCAAAGAGACAAATAATATATATGCATTAAACTGAAAATATTGTCCCCCACTTGGATTTTTGCTACTAAGGAAAGGTCCTGACTATTCTAGTATTCAAGTTTGATTGTAAGCTTATTAATAACCCAGTTTCACATATAATTTCGAGTCATGTCAATGCTAAATAGAATACCAATATACTTGTTGATTTCCCCCCTTTGAACCCATTTCCATTGGGAAGGATTCCACCCTGGGTGATCGTCTAATCCAATAAGTATCATAGAGGTTTTCTCCTCTTGTAGTATCTCTTTAGAAGCTTTACAAAAGGTGTTCATAAGCATAGTGGGAGTTGATTAAATATTATTGGGGAAGGCCAATAACTTTACCTTGGTAAACCAACTTTTATAATAGATAACCCAAGACATCAAATGTGAGAACATATAAATCAGGGCCTATAGGGTAGCCCTGCATCATTGATATTATAAGAGGAATAATATAAGTAAGGGATATATTAACACACACAATAACCAAAGAATTGGAAAAGAGAATATTGACATAATATATGAACTTTGAACCAAAGCCTAGCCACTCAAGCATGTGGAGAATGAATTTCCACTCCAAGTTGTCATAGGCCTTGTAATAGTCCAAATTTAGACACATTCCTTTAAAACGTATCTCTTTGGCCATAAAAAAATCCAAACATTCAATGATGGAAATAACTCACAAAATTCTATTCTCGATAGTATTTCAAATACAAAAATATTCCACCATATAAAGATAAATTTAGATCTTGATGTAAACACTGGAAACTTTCAGTTTGATGATATGATAGATTATCGATTTGGAAGCCTAATTTTGTCTAATGAATATGAGCCTAAAAATCGAAAACCTAATCATGATCTCCTTGCTAACAAATATAACCATAAGGTATCATAGTTCTATAATCAACCTTTTCCTAAATATGATAAATACTCTTAGGTAATTACTCTTGGTAGTCCAAAATACGTTTTGTACTCTTATTCCATTGGTCATCGTGATTTTATTTATGATGATCCCTTAGGAACCTACCATTTGGAAGACATTTGCTTCCCAGAAAAAAGTGAGAAGATGCCTAAAGTTCCCAACGATGGATCTAATCAACTTTGGGTTTCCCCCAAAGATAGTTTACTAAAGACTGGTTCACACTTCTCATTAGCTAATTCAATACATCTTGATACCTTTTTATACAAGAAGGATTTTAAGGAGAGTGTTTCTTAGCTTAATATTGTTTCGGTGGAAGCTCTAATTTTTGCAACCCCGTCATAACCCTTTAACTCACTCCTTTGACCTAAGTTGTCCTCTAGTTTATGATGGTTATTTTGAGTCTTGAACTAAAGAGAGGAGATTCTCTAACCATGTTATTCTAATTGAGATAGATAGCCATACTACTTAGCTTCCATCTTGTACCAAAGGAGGAAAATTGTATCGTTGCGTAAAGGAGGAAAATTGTATCGTTGAAGCACTTTCTACATTTTCATGATCAACATGCAAGGATATTTAGGATGGATGGGTAGTACATGCTCCATGATCTGGAACAATGCCCATAAAAAAGGAGGCATAGTAAGAAAAAACTATTTATGGAATTTTTCTTAGTTCATTTGGCCTTATTCTAGGAGGACTCCTAGTAGTAGATGCATGAACTAACACTTCATCAATCCCTATAGGAAGCCAAGGTTTCTTTCACTCAATATAAATGGAATCGTATCTACCATTATTGGATGCAAGGTGAGAACATGAAAAGTAATAAACATATGATATATCTCAATAAATTATCACATAGCAAAGCCTGCGTTAATAAATAATCACATAACAATTCATAAAACATTAAACATATCTAGAATTGATGGTTATATAAACTATGTTGAAAGGAGAAATCACACCTGATCTAATGAAATGGTCGACAATACAGTTGGAATAGTTGACCCCGTATGTTTATCTTCAGCTGTATGACCCTATGTTAGTCTTGATATTCCCTCAATCGATGAAGAAAGATCTTAAAGTACCTGCCAAAATCATTCAACCTCCATAAATATCTAAAACATCAATACAAGCCATATTTTTAGTACATTATTTACTCTAAGATGCATTTTTACGAGAGTGTCAGAACATACCTAAATGATCTCTTCTTGGTTTCGATAATAATTTATTGGAGCCACACGTCTAATATTTGATCAAACTGCCTCCCTTGATTTGAAGTAGCAACAATGAAGTCAACATTGACTTTGTTGTTGCTCCGTTGGATTGAGGGAGGTTTTCTCCAAGATTAAACATATCCAATAAATTATTATATATTGAATAGGGCCAACCAAGTGAAGGTGGAAACTCTTATGTCCCCTCCCCCCCTCACATCACTCTCAATTCCCCAATACCCAATATATAAATCTATTGAAATATTTACAACAAAAACAAACATATATACATACAAATATTCACAAATGTTTACAATGAAATAAAATGTCTCCTTGATCCATTTGGAGCGATCTCAATTCTTGATGCAGGAGCATCATCAACAAATCACACGTGGAGATATAACTCAGCGCCCTAGCGTGCCTTTTGAATTACTTTTGAATTTTAGAAGCTGGTGTTTCTTGTAATTTTTTTTAACAGATTGAAAACTAAAGAAGATCTAAGCATTTGGAAGATGAATGATTGCGTGAGATCTAATATTTTTTTTCACTCTTAGAGTTTAATGTAACATATATTAAGTAGTAGTTAGTTTTTACTTCGATAATATAGGTAGTCGGAGGGAACCCTAGGAGCCCTTGGTATAAATAGAGACGTTGTTTGCCCAAATGAGGCAGCTGCAAATCGATAGGAAATTGTTAGAAGAAGCTTATCATAGTTGTATCCATATATGTACATTTTACTGAATGTAATAGAGAAAGAAATGATCCAAAGTGTCTGGTGTTGTTGTTACTGTCTATCTGAATTAATGGTAGACTTTCAGTTTGAATTCGGTTCTTCGTTATTATGTATTCTCATGTATGCATGAATTATACTATTGAATGTATGAATATATGAAAGTTTAGAGAAGTTTCAATGGTTTCTCTTCATGAGCTTATGCAGTGAGTGCATATCGTCTGCAAGGTGTGCATTGAGAGAGTATGTTTCGAATCAGGATCTCAGAATAGATAACGTGAAATGTTTGGTTGCAAGGAGTGCCTAAGTGTCTGTAAGGTGTGTGTAGACAAATTCTGTTTTGATTCAAAAAGCTTTAGAGAGATAATGTGGAACTTATATGCAAAGTGTGCATATCGTTCGAAAGGAGTGCGTTGAAAAAATCCTCGACTTAGGAGCTCAGGAGGAACAATTTAAGAGTTATTTGCATAAAGGTGCAAGGCATTGGTTCAAGTCATGCACAATCACTATAAAGAAGCTAAGTCTTGAGTGAAGATCAGTTTCCAGATGTGCACAGATCCAAAAATCCGACTAAGTGTCGAAGAAACCCTTTAAGGATTCCAAATCTTGAAGAAAGGGAAAGTACAAAGGAGTTAGTGGGAGAAATACTTCAGGAAGGAGGAGATTTTAAGGTTTTGCAAGATAAACGATCAAGATCCATCCAGGAGAAGTGGAATAATTTTCGGTCATCATATATGGGATAAGTTGTGCAATGGTTAGCCGTGAGTTCTTTTGGAAGTTTGTGAATCAATGGATTTGGGTGTTAAGGAGTGAAAATCACCGAAGTCTAAAGCTGTGAAGAGATCCTAGCCATTGGTTGCAAGAAGGACAAAAAGATGAAGATCTGTGTACTCCGGGAGAAGAGCACTCTGAAGGAAAAGGAGGAGAGTGAAGCCAAAACTCTTGAAGCCCGAACTATCAAAGTAAATCGTAACCATAGATCTGATGTAGTCACGCATCAACAGACCATAGACTCAGAGAAATGAGCAAGGGAAAGAAGGAGTCATTGACCAAAATTTGTCTGAAGTGCCAAAAAGGTAAGAAGCTAAATCTGAGCTGTTGATTTTGTGGACACGTGACGTCCGATCTATCTCTTCAGAGAGATTACACTTTGAGTAAAAATGAGGAGTGAAGTCCGGAAGGAAAAAAGTCTCAAAGTGCCTAAATCCATCAAAGTCGTCCATTGGAACATGACGCATGGCCAGAGATATGTTACTCCGAAGGGTTGATACTCCAGGAGAACGAACAAGGAGGGGCATTGACTATAAGTTGCCTGAAATGGACATAGAGGATGAATATCGACCATCAATCAGGATGAGTACATGGTGCGCGATCTGTAACTATAGGTATGAAGCACTCTGAAAGAAAAAAAATTCGAGCGTTCAAAACTCCCAAACACTGAAGTCCCAAAGTAGATCACAACCGTCGATCAAGAAGAGCACGTGGCGCCTGAACTGAAATTTTGGGTAAAGGTCACTCTGGAGAAAAGAGGTATTTGGAACACTCGGAACTCCCGAAGCTGGAGTCCCAAAGTAAATCTCATTCGTTGGCTTTGAAAGGAGTGTGGGTCGTAGACCTGGTTCGTGTGTGTTCGGGAGTTCGGAGTTTGAAGAATTTGGAGTTAGGTGTGCCAAGAACACCTGAAGCCTGAAGTTCTGAAGTGAGTGGGGAATGAAGGTTTAAGCCCATGGTTTTGACCAGGGTCACGTGGAGGACTCTGCGGGTACTTAGAAACTCCCAAAAAGGGGATTTTACACCTGAGAAGTAATACTTTGACCTGTGGAGAAAATATAAGAGGTTTAGTGTGAACATCTGTGCTGATTAAGCTCCTGAAGTCGAATATCCTTGACTAAGAAGTCACATAACCCCCAGGAGGAGAGGGGGGCTGCATCAAGTGGTATCAGAGTGGAAATTTTGTCTGCATATCGTAGGCAAAGGTGAGAAGGTGAAAAGAGATAATCTGATAACATCAAGCAAATGGTATCAGAAGCATAAATTTGTCTGTAGAAAATAGGTGAAGAAGGAGACAGAGTGTGATTCTCTATGAATGATGGTTGCACGTATGAAACAACAAATGGATAGTCAGGTGGACTTCAAGGAGAATTTGGAGATGCTCTTGATTATAGATTAATCCACAAAATTGTCAGGAGGGCAGGAATAAAATGAAAATGGCTACTAAAATCCATGAGAGAGGTCTAGAGGCCGACCACAAGTCGAAAAACAAAGTAGATATGGATCAAGAGCTCAAGGAGATAAGAGCATAAATGGAGATTCTGACATTGAATATGAAGTAGGAGGAAAATGTATGTTGGAGGTACAAATGGCCTCTGAAAAGGAAAGATAAATGGCATGTTCAAAAGTTGTTGGCCAGAAGGCAACAACAAAAATTTAGGAGATGGATGAAGGAAATTGAAATCATCAGTGACATAGGGAAAGTGATTCACATATATGAGACATAAGTTGGAAGGAGCCTCAGTGATGAGGAGGAGAAGATACCAGTTGATCTCATGAAATTCTAGGAGGGCAGAGATGAAATTTCAGATTTCCAGGTGGGAAATAAGATGAGATCATATGAATATCTCATAGATTGCCAAAAGGGCATAGGTGAAGACCCAATTTTGCGGGTGGTCAAGAGAGAAGAGATGAAATGAATTGAGAGTTCATATCAACAAGGAGAGATGATGGAGAAAGATCACAAATGCATTTTGATCATTGGGGGAATTCAAATATTCCTACCAAGCAACCTGGTTGAGGTTAGAGTATGTGTTGCAGACGTAGTAGTAGGAGGACAACCAATTGTGACTGAAGTCCTCCCCAACAGAAGGATAGAAGCACATAGTTGAGTTTCTCACTCAATGGGAGATGGAGCTGAAGTTTCTAGAGGATTGGTTGGACAATCCAGAACCAGAGAAGGACTTCCAAGAGACAGTCATGCTAAAATAAGAAGAATACCAACACAAGGAGTAGTTGGAGGAAGCTGGAGATGTACCAGCAGAAGAACTAATATAAGTCAACTTGTTAGAGAAAGAAGCTGAGATGTAGCTCACTAAGGAGCCTATAGAACTGGAGTTTGCATTGAAGTGGAAAGTCAAGGTCACAAGTAATGGAGGCAGAGTCGGAGATCAGGTTGATCTTCCCTTTACTCAACATGAGGAGGTGATGCAACAAGCACCCAAGGAAGAGGCCATGGGGCCAAATTCCTTTAAAATTAACAGTTTCTATGATGCATTGCAGCAGAGGGAGGAAGACTAGCAGAGACTGCCATGGAGAAGGAAGAGCACACATTAGAATGTACCCAATAAATGGAGAAATAAGAGCATTCAGTGGAATTTCTCAAAAACTTCAGTGAGGGAGGTGAACATGAGGAAACTGTAGAATTAGAACCTATAGCAGAGGAGAAAGCAACAAATAGCATGAATCTTGTTGATTTTTGTGAAGAGATGGAAGACTTGGGGAAAATAATAATAACTCGGAGGGGACTTATCCAACAAGTTAAGTTGGAAATTGATGGAGAGAAGATGCAGTAGAGCAGACTGTAGGAGGAAAACCAACTAGTGAACCAGTTGGAAAAAGAAATAGAGGAGATAAAGAGATTTATGTTGGAAGCAACAAAGAAGGAATATCATAGCAATGAAGGATGGGACAAAAGAGAAACTACAGGAGCAACAGGGAAGCATAAGCAACAAATCAAAGAAGCAAGTGGTCATCTCCAATTTCAGGTTTGGGATCCTGGATGATCTCAACAACATAGTAGAAGGAGCCATGAGAAAGAGATCATGATTTCCCCAATATTGGAGTATGATGCAGGAGCATCATCAACAAAGCACACATGGAGAGACAAATCAATGACCTAGCATTCCTTTTGAATTACTTTTGAATTTTAGAAGTTGGCGTTTCCTGTAAATATTTTTTTAATAGATTGGAAACTAAAGAAGATCTAAGTGTTTGGAAGCTGAATGATCACGTGAGATCTGAGATTTTTTTCTCTCTCAAAATTTAATGTAACATATATTAAGTAGTATTTAGTTTTTACTTTGATAAGATAGGTAGTCGGAGGGAACCCTAGGGGCCTCTGGTATAAATAGAGGTGTTGTATTCCCAAATGAGGCATATGCAAATTAGTAGGAAATTGTTAGAAGAAGCTTATCATAGTTGTATCCATGTATATGTACATTTGACTGAATATAATAGAGAAAGAATTGATCCAAAGTGTCTGGTGTTGTTGTTACTATCTATATGAATGAATGGTAGACTTTTATTTTGAATTCAGTTCTCCGTTATTATGTATTCTCATGTATTCATGAATTGTACTGTTGAATGTATGAATTTGTGAGAGTTTAGAGAAGTTTCAATGGTTTATCTTCACGAGCTTATGTAGGGAGTGCATATTGTCCGAAAGGAGTGCATTGACAGAGTCTATTTCAAATCAAGAGATCAGAAGAGATAACATTAAACGTTTGGTTGCAAGGAGTGCATAAGTGTCTGCAAGGTGTGCATAGACAACGTCTGTTTTGATTCAGAAAGCTTAGGAGATATAACATGGAACTTATATGTAGAGTGTTCATATTGTTCGCAAGGAGTGAATTGATGGAATCCTTGATTTAGGAGCTCAGGAGGAACAATTTAAGAGTCATTTTCATAAAGGTGCAAGGCATTGGTGCAAGGCATGCATAGTCACTGTAAAGAATCTAAGTCTTGAGTGAAGATCGGTTTCCAAGCATGCACAGATCCAAAAATCCAACTAAGTGGCAAAGAAAACCTTTAAGGAGTCCAAATCTTGAAGAAAGGACAAGTACAAAGGAGTTAGTGGGAGAAATCCTTTAGGAAGGAGGATATTTTAAGGTTTTTCAAGATAAACGATCAATATCCGTCCAGGAGAAGCACAATCATTTCCAACATTCAGATATGGGATAAGTTGTGTGGTGGTTAGATGCGATTTCCTTCAGAAGTTGGAAAATTGGAGGATTTGGAGTCTTAAGGAGTGAAAATCTCTGAAGACCGAAGATGTGAAGAGATCCTAATTGTTGGTTGCAAGAAGGACATGCGACAGAGATCCATGTACTCTGGGAGAAGAGCACTTTGGAGGAAAACGAGGAGAGTGAAGCCAACAATCTCTAAGCCCAAACTGCCGAAGTAAATCATAACCATTGATCTAAGGTAGACACATGTCAACAGATCGTGTACATCAGAGAAATGAGCAAGGGAAAGGAGGAGTCATTGACCGAAAGTCGTCTGAAGCACCAAAAA
>SNQJ01S0002953.1:32623-46567 GCA_010110895.2 Picea sitchensis | reverse complement strand
TTGCTTTTTTCATCGATTTTGATAACTAATGCTTTGCTCAGTAAGAAGCAATGAAACATTTGGATTTAGGGGTCCAATTGACGAAACTATGCCTCGGGAGTAGATGGACAATGTGGTCACCTAGTCCATTCCTAAACAAGCATTCAACATCTCATGGAACTCAAAAATGCTACTCAGTTAGGTTTTTATGCCACGAGGAGGAATTGGCCAAGAGTCCCCGAAATGGTTTGGGATGTGACTTGCAACTAGACATATAGCGAATATAGAGACTTGGATTAAGGAACCATTGACTTCAATGGATTACCGGGATAGGATTTCATCTAGAGCACCCCTCACTCCCAGGTTCCATGCCTCATAATTTGCAGTACTCAACGTTTTTGAGAATTATTGTTTTTCTCAGTTTGAAGCAATGCAACATTTGGATTAAAGGATCCAATTTATGAAACCGTGCCTCGGGAGAATATGGACAATGTGGTCACATAGTCCATGCCTAAACAATCTTGCAACATCTCACTGAACTAAAAAATGTTGCTCTGTTACGTTTTTATGCCCTGAGGAGTAATTGGCCAAGAGTCCTTGAAATGGTTTGGGATGTGACTTGCAACTGGGCATAAAATGAAAACCGAGACTCAGATTGAGGAACCATCGACTTTGATGGATTCCTGGCATAGGATTTTAACTAGAGCACCCCTCACTCCCAATTCCAAGCCCTCAGAAGTTGTTTTTTTCATCGATTTTGATAACTAGTTCTTTGCTCAGTAAGAATCAATGCAACATTTGGATTTAGGGGTCCAATTTACGAAACCATGCCTCAGGAATGAATGGACAATGTGGTCACCTAGTCCATTCCTAAACACGTATGCAACATCTCATGGAACTCAAAAATGATGCTCCGTTAGGATTTTATGCCTCGAGGAGGAATTTCCAAGAGTCCCCGAAATGTTTTGGGATGCGAATTGTGCACCAAACAAGAGCTGATCAGAGATTCCAAACCATAACCAAGAGATAGTCCAAGCCAAAACCGAAATCTTCTAGCTTCTACAGCTGCAATAAAAACTCTCCTCCAAACTTGCACACAATTGGCCAACTGCAGTGCACACAAGTGTTGCTTCTGTAGTTGTGAGAATGCCTGCCAGAATGAAGACTGACCTCTTGTATTTATACTAAATATGGCAAACTGCCTAGGCCAAATTCTCATTCTGGGTGCCTATTTACTTAGTATATAATATTTCCTTTAGCCAAATTCTTCTCTTGGAGGCTAATAACCTAATACAAATTATCCTCTTGAGTCAACTTGTCTTCTAGGGTTATTAGCCAACTAATTAGGGTTTCTTCTTGCTTCCTGGAATATTCTATTCTTGTCAGGTTTACATGTGGAGGTAAATACCTCCCACAACTACCATAACATCAACATGTTTCACCTGAACCTTGTTATTTTTTATATGGAAAAATGACCCTTGATGAAGATTATTAGAACAAATTTGCAAGATAAACTTCAACAATCAAATACATCCATGGAAATGATAAAACAAGATAAAGAATGTAACATTACAAACCCTTAAACTTCATCTTTAAATGGATCTTCAACTAATTTTAGATGGAATTTCCCTATCAATGCAACCATACAAATATAATGGAGAGAGCTAGTTGTTTTATAGACTTGAAGCTCCATCTCCTTACAATAAAACAACATTTAGTGGATGCTAGATACATGGAAATCTGTAGTTTACATTACGCTCATTAAATATGAAAAAGGGTTAATACTTCATCATGCTAATGGTGTTCTTAACTGATGCTCCTCAAAACTTGGTAGAAATACATTCTTATCAGATATGAAAGGCTAAGGAAACCAATTTATTTCTGTTGTAATACCATTTATGTTGCCTAAAATCTTCCTTAAATCATGATTGCAAACCTATGTTTCTAAAATTCTTCCTTAATAACAATGGCCATAATTTTCTAAGGAAACATTCCTCCTTGTATCCACATGTTGGCCTATATTTTCATTGATCAAATATCTCACATCTACCCACTTCCCCAAAGGATAAGAACCACAAATAGGGTCGTTGGCTTCCTGATTTTTCCATTCAACAATCCATAACTTGACCAGGTTCATAGATTGTCTTTCCAAAATACCTAAAACGAAATAGAGACTTCCATGATAGAAATGGCCATTATCATTGTACCATTAACTCAAATAAGAAAAGTTTAAGTTTGTACACATCACTTATTCTAAGAAACTACTACAGGCCTAAAGTTCTTCAATAGCCAATATTGTCTTGGTGTATCTGCCCCTACAAATTTCAATGTAATTTTTACSAGCCTGGTGATTGATATTTTTCTATTTTTGAAATTCATTGAACACATTCTTCTTCAAGGTTTTCTAGCTATAAAACTCCCCATGCTTTCCATGGCCTCTGGCACTAGTCTACATATGTTATTATTGGCTTGCAAAATTTCCGAGTTTGATTGTAAACTTAAGAGAGAAGTAACACCACACTTACAACCATTCCAAATAAAATACCATGAGGATTTAAAGAGACCACTTACTCATGAAATTGACTCACATGACCATTGATACTTGAACATTCTTCAATTGGAAATAATCATAAGAAAAACTCTTCAAGAGATCAATCTAGCTAGCCATCCATAGTATTAAAAGAAATATACAAAGAGTTTCCTCCAAAGAGTCTCCAAAATATTTTCAATCAAGATCTAAGGGATTTATTCCGCAATCAAAGAATTTATTTTCCACTCTTCACTCTTCATTTGACATTTATTAAGAACCCTTAGTGTGCACCTAAAAAGACTCACTCAACCCAAATTGATACTCAAGTTTTAGGAAAGATTTAAAATTTGAATAAGACAATGTTTGTTTTAGGCACGTAGTAGTAAGATTGAGCATAAGAAATGATGTGTCATATATGAATGCATAGTCACCTTGCCCAAGGTGTGCATTTAATGCTCCAAATATGGATGTTCAAGAAAATAAAGAATATCGAAGTTGACATTGTCAAATATTATCATAATGACAATAAAGACAAGAAAATATTTGCACACAATAACTTTATACACTATGAAAGATACCAATTGGTTGCCCTATTCTTTTCCATTTGTATTTTTTGGTAAGGTAAATGATCCTTTTTGAACTGTGGGGAGTTGTTAGCATCCTTTGCATGAGTTATCAAATTTTCTTAAAAGGGTTCACCACATTTTGAGCCCAACTACTCTTCCAACCTTATATCTAGGAGACTTCACCGTATATACTATAGAGATAAAAGTTATGGCCTCAAATCTTATGCATGGGTACCATATGTAGACATTAAAGTCGTCCAACAATGAATATGTTGCACCAAAGTCCATTCCAACACCACATAAACACCAAGGAATGCCAAAATATCTCCAAAATTATGCAATAGAGGTTGTTATGAATTTACTCACTGATGTAGCAGTTTTATATGAATTCCTGAGTGTGGAATTTTGACAAACACTTGGACTGTAGGCTATTTCACACTGTTTGACTGCCCAATTTGCTGTTATGATATTTTAGATGGATTCTTGAAGTGTTTTAGATGGTTGGCATAGATTTCATGTGCCCTCATTGTTCTCTTTCATCACATAAAATATAAATGACAGCATACATAATGGGAACCAAACTCACAATCATTGAATAAGGGAAACATAACCGAAAAATTACACTTTTTATTAGCAACAATACTCACAGATTTGGGCATGTTATACAATGGTGATGGATTGTCTAGCTGCCAGGAGAAGTGAAATTTGTTGTTGTTGTAATAACTATTATAATCACCTATCAACCACCTGGGATAGCCTTCCAATCCACGATTTGAGTTGTCAAGAGAGTTTTGTGCCTTCCTCTATATGTAAAATGCACCCAGCAAGGCTCACAGCCTCCCCTTCCCATAGAAATCGGCCCAAAAATGAAAATTCATACCCCAATAAGCTAAATCGAACCCCCAATGAATGTGTCACTTCCCAACAAGGGGAAACTCGTCCCCTGAACCCAAAATCTATCTTCTATGAGCAAGAACTCAACCCCTGTAATTTGAAATACATCCTCTCTACCCTAACCTCCTCTCCTTCTCCTCCTAGCTCGCGCAACCTACCTCCTCTCTACTCTAACCTCGACCTTCTCCTAGCTCATGCGAGACTTTGAAATATGTCTTTTGTTTCTTTGTTTTCAAACTTAGTTTTTTTTTTTGGTATTTTATTTTTATTTTTATTATAGTTATATATAATATAATATAATATATATATTATAATTTATATATTATATAATATATATAATTTCACATATGGGTAGATACATTCTTAAGTTTTTCTTAAAAATGAACTTTAGATGGAGAGATATATGAGATGGGGAATTTGAACATATAAGAATGGTTCAATTGGATTGTATTGTCATATAAGAACTTAAACAAGTAATAATTGTATAGTCTTAACAATCATGTATACATTCATAATTTGGATGACTAGCTCTTGCATGATAAAAATTGTTTTGAATCCACATATCATATCAATTATATCATTTTTTTATAAACATTTTTTTTCTTAAAAAGTTAACATGTCTCTAATATTCCATCCATTAAGAAAGGTAAGAAAAAGGTCAATGAAGAGGATGTGGTTATTGGGAACAAAGGTCACAATGTGCGCATATGTGAGTACATGGAATTATAAAGAGTCCCACATCATCAATGAACTAGGGTCCTTTGGCATGAGCTATCATAGTGTCATCTCCACAAAATGGGAAAAGTTATCCAATTGTAAGAAATGGATTAACATTGACCCATGCACAAAAGAGAGTGTGGTTAAATGATGTGTTGTAAGAAAATTGTAAATTTGGAGGTAAGGAAATATCTAAAAGGTCTTCCTTATAAACATCATATTGCGAAATATTTTATTGTGTATTTCTCTTTAGAAAACTCTTCACTATTGCACCCACCACCTAATTAGATCACCTAGTTTAATAATAGGTCCAACAATTAATTCTTGGGTATCTAAACACTTAGCGCCACCAAACAAGAGTTGATCAGATAGTCCAAACCATAACCAAGAGATAGTCCAAGCCAAAACATAATCTGCTAGCTACAACAACTGCAATTGCAACTCTCCTCCAAACTTGCACACAAACTGGCTAACTGTAGTGCGCACAAGTGAGCTCTATAGTTGTGAGAATGTCTGCCAGAATGAAGACTGGCCTCCTGTATTTATACTAATTCTGGCTAACTTTCTGGGTCGAATTCTCATTCTGGGTGCCTATTTACTCAGTATATAATATTTATTCTGGCCGACTTCTTCTCTTGGAGGCTAATAACCTAATACAAATTATCCTCTTGAGCCGACTTGTCTTTTAGGGTTATTAGACAACTCATTAGGGTTTCTTATTACTTGAAGGAATATTCTATTCTCATCAGGTTTACACATGGAGGTAAATATGTCCTTCAACTACCATAATATCAACAGATCTCACCCATTGTGATCAAGTTCAACCTAGAGGCTTTGGCTAAATGAACACCTCAAGGTATATAGAAGGAAATGGAGCCAACTCTTCTCACAAAATAAGTAGCATAATCAGTACCAAGTGTTGGGTATAAATTGCAGTAATGGTGTACACAATGTACTAATCTAATGGTTATGAATTAGATCCTGACAAAAATGAAAGTAGAACATGAAAACCATATCCTAAATATGCTTCACGAAGATTCAAACCCTAGTATATTCATGTGAAAAGAAAGAAAACCAAGAAATTAAAACAATAGGCATGAACAAATAGTTTGAAATAATGCAAAGAATATCTCCATAACGAATAGAAAGATCAAATATATCACCTAGGAAGTATACTTTTTGAATATGTGGCTCCAAATCCTCCTTTTTGGGAGGGTCTGTGAATTCCTTGATGTGTATATATCCCGTCCTTGGTTGAGTGATCAAAACACATAAAACACTATCAAGAGGAAGGAGTCCCGAAGATATCTAGTGTGGTTTTGGCTGCATGTACCTACTATGGATGGATGGATGTATGGAATGACCTCGGGCCTTTATTTATAGAAAAAGTAGTGGTTAAACACCCTTGACACGGTCATAAAATAGTTGTTAAATATGGAAAAATAAAGGCTAGGAATATCAACTAGAGTTTAGAAATTTCCATTGATAACTACTTTCCCTTTCTGGAAAATTTGGGCCGGGAACAATCAAAATTGTGATTTTGATGGGTCAGTGTAGCTTTTGGGGGTACCTTCCACACGATGACACACATTTTAGGGCTATTATTTGCGATAACTTTAATGGGTCAAAATTAGGATTTTTCCTAGCGACTTTATAGAGGTCTAGTGGAGGTGGGAAGTGAGGTGAAATGGATAGTAAACATGTTGATAATGGTATATTTCAACAAAAACTTGTGGAAATGTCACAATTGAGTAGTTTTTAGGTGATAACATACTTCCCCATGATGTGTGAGGTTAGGAGGAAATTGTATGACCAAAATACATCACAATTTTATTTGCAATGTGGTCACCTAGTCCATGCCTAAACAAGCATGCAACATCTCATGGAACTCAAAAATGATACTCAGTTAGGTTTTTATGCCATGAGGAGGAATTGGCAAAGAGTCCCCGAAATGGTTTGGGATGCGACTTGCAACTGGGCATATAGCAAATGTTGAGACTCGGATTAAGGAACCGTCGACTCCGACTAATATTGCTAATACATGTCTAAGAAACTAGCACAATCAACTAAATAAACCATTAAGTGTATGAATCTCCATCGTGTCACATAAAGCACATGTAGGTATGATTCTAGGTGTAGTGGTATGGGTGGCCATATCTTGTCAAGAGTTATTAGTGCCCCTAGTATTCTTAGCTTTACCCCCTTTGTCAAATCCTTTCCAACTTTGGTCAGGGACAAATGGAACTATGTGGAAGATACAGGGGTAGTACCCATCAGTTGGACAAGGATCAATACCAAATGAGGAGTTGGAATGTAGGGCATAGGAGGGATGGGAATATACAAGTACCATACATTGATCCCCAAGGTAATGTTACATAAACTCAACATGGCCATCATGAGTGTTCTAAATAATACTAGAGGGGGGGATAAGAAAGGCACTTGAGAAAAAGGAGTCCTAAGAGGGGTGAAATAGGTGCCTCAATTTTTGTGCTATTTGACTATTGTACGAACTATAAATCAATGTTGTACAGTCCAAAAATCCATATTGTATAGATACATTAAATGTTGGAGTATCCTTGTATTGGTTTGCATGCCTTCAATCTTCTTGAGAAGTGTGCCCCCTGTGACAATGTCTCTATCACTTCTTCAACTCTCTCTCTTCAATAGTAAAATTGTTACATTTCATTGTAAGGCATCATGTGTACTGAGGGCTTGAGCCACCACAAAGGAAATATACAAAGAATGTTTGTCTTATGAACAAGATATGGTACTATCCATTTTGAGGTTTGGAATAGAGATTGTTCTTATAGACTACACTACATTGCACCATAATATAATCCCTACACTCCTTGCAAACCATGTAACACCATTCAAATGAGACACAATATTCTTGCGACGAATTAGTTATACTATCGATGAACTTTTTTCATCGATAGTATAGAAAATTCGTCACAATATTATTTACATTTGTCTCTCTTGCGATGATATCAAATGATGCTTGGATTCTTTTCATATTTGGTTTATCAACTTGAAATTAAAATTTGATAATAGTATGAAGACCAGTGGGTTGAAGGAAATAGTGACGATCTTAATGAGAAGTGACTCTACTTTGAGTCTAAGTGAAAAGGAATCGTAGGCCATTGAAGAAAGGTATATTCCTATTATGAAAAGGATGTTAAGTGTGACCTAGAAGGCAGATTGAAAACATTATGGGTTAAAACAATTTGATCAGTGTATTGTCATATAAGCTGCATATCAATAAAAATTTAGTTGATTTACCAAAAGAATGAATTTATGTATTTGCAATTTTTTTTTTATAAATATTTTTATTCACCAAATTTCATCTCATTTTTAAAATATCTCTTCCTTTCATTAATAAAGGAAACATGGAGATTCCATGTGCCTATTCTGGCACCTTGAAGGTACAAGGTTTAGGGGATAGATAAAAGTGGTTTATATTTTTTCATATTTGATGAATGACAGGTTTATGGGTGTCGAGTATTTTGTCATATTTTATCATAAACATGTTCATACAAAACATGTGTTTTTTTTGGCTCCATAGTATGCTCACAGGAAATGCATCGAGCGTTGGTCCCATAAAAAAGGAGGAGATTCCAAATGTGAATTATGCTGTCAGGTTTCATGACTTTTTATTTGGCCATGTTTTTATTCTTACTATCAACAATTTCATATTTATATATATTCTTACTATCATTATTATCCTCCACTAATATTCTGAATTGGAAATGCATTCATAATTATTTTTTCTGAAGTGAAATGTTGTGTATTTGAAATCACAAGAATACAAGGTGAGAAGCATTGGCCGAATGCCGAGAGGAGATCCGAACATTCAGATGAGTCAGGTAAGTACCAAAATTCTGACTCTATCCATGCTCAGGCCACCTATGTTTTGGCCCCTGTTCCCACTAATATAATGATAATAGGGAATAATTTAGACTTAATCTCTTCACGCTATAGTTATATTCTCGAAAGGAAGTCTCTGAAATTTATTGACTAGGATTACTATTGTTAATTTATGGAGAGATGTTTATTTGTTTAATTAGGATTACCTATCAAATGGAGAGATGTTTATATGTTATATTTAGGTCACTTTGTCAAATATGAGAACGATTATAGTGAGTGTCACTTTTGCGACAAAAACATAGGTCAATAGTGAGCGTTGCTCTTGCGACGAAAACATAGACGAAAATTTGCTTCCATCGCAAGAGCAATGAATACGAGGTGTATTTAGATCAAAATTGAAAAAGTGTACTTTTTCTCTTGAAGTTTGCGATGAAAGAGTACTTTCGTCGCAAGTAGTTGTCGTAATTTGTTCAATATGTAGTAGTGATTGAGACCACAAACTTTATAAGGACAACCATAAATGTATAAGAAAACAAATAAAAGTACAAAATGTATAACTACGAAATTATTAAGTATATGATTAAAATACAAACATATTACTGTCATGTGCCAGCTCGGTCATAGCACCATCGAGGGGTTGCACCCCCATGGAATATTGGGACTACATGGGATAACCATCTTTTGGTTGCAAACTGCTATCAATGCACTGCTCTCCAATACTAGTGTGTTCGTTGACAATTCTACTCCCCTGATTAAAAAAAAATTGTAAGACATTAAATTTATCGATGATATCCAACATGACTATATTATATTAATAATAAAGGTTAATGTGGATTGAATTTTATTTACCTTATCCTACAAAATTGTTCTTGGTAACTGACCCAAGCTTTTTCGGTGTTCAACTACATCTTTATAGTTTTACTTGTAACCAAGTTGGAGGTCTTCCTCTTTGGTTTCAGTACCAAACTCATCACCCTGCATTGCATAAGAGTATGTACTTTTAATGTTATTCACTTCAATTACCTAAAAGTTTGAAGGTGATACAAATAAGATATTTAGGTACTTACAGTTCATGACTGCAACTTCAAGTAGCCCGCCTGGCCTAGCCTGTGTTGGCCACATTTGGCAAGACTTGCTTTTGTTTCCTTTGACGTTTCAGTCAACCTATCATCAAAAGTTTCAAGTATGTTAATATATACCACAATTTTATTTACATCTAAAAAAAATTGAAGGTATTGAATTGAAATTGTAATTTAGCTTCTAGGACGAGAGGGTGTTTTTCCTTCATCTATCAATTTCTTCTCTTTTTCATCCTCAATGAGGGCCTTCCACTCCCTCTCTGGAATCACCAGAGGATGCTTGTACCTATCATTTTGTTTCAAGTGATTCCTATATGTTTCTCGTGTATATTTTAAATATTGGCCAGTTGCGGCGGTGGCCAAGGTTTTATTAAATGTGTTTACACTAAAAAGGCTTTCGAGATAATCCATCAATTATTTTTTGAGGTTGGAATTCTGGGAATTCCACCTCTCTCGTATGGTGAGCCCAAAAATAAGAAACACCTTATTCTCCAAGGACCTATAAAAATCGTTATTCCCTACACGCAAAATGATTATATTATTATTAATTTAAAAATAATAATTTAGATGATTTATATTTGTCTACATAGAGAACATGAAACAATTAAAATTTTAAAAATTACTCGAGACTTTAACTTATTTTAATGGAAGCCCTTCCTCGTTGACCATAAATGTTCCCTTAAGGGTCCATGTGTTGGTCACACATCTTTCTTTAGGAAAATAAACCATATAGTTGGTCAAATCATCAGCCTCATCTCCATCACCACCTCCAGAGCCTACCTGTGTGGCCGATTCATCGGTGTGCGTGTCGTGGCTCCCACCTAATGGTGTGGAGGGTGGAGATCTGAATAGATGTTTCTTGACACTAATGGTGTGGAGGGTGGAGATCTGAATAGATGTTTCTTGACATCTTTATGAGGGCCTGCGTTGGGACCATGTGGCATCTGCACAACACCACTACTAATGGCTAATTCATGTATGTGTCAACAGGATCCAAAAATCTCTATAAGAAAGAAAACTTTTTTTTTTTTTTTTCGTTTAGATAATGTAAAATTTAACAATCAAGCATTCATAATTGATCTTATGACATAAAATAAAAACCACTTGGAATTATAGTCCTGAAGGTGTAGGACAATCGGTGACAAAGTGTGTTTTTAAGCCACTTCGTGTTGAAAAGTCACCGGTTCGAAACCTGTGGGGACAAAAAATCCAACCATGTTAAGGGTTGGTGTGGCTCAGGCCGGGTGCGATCCCCGGGTGATTTTGATGGATTAGATGCCCCTGAGTCGTAGTTTCTCAAGCCACAGGTTAATCCCGATGCCAACAGGTTCGACCACATTAACCAAAAAAAAAAAAACCACTTGGAATTATGGTTATTACCTTATATGTATTAAGACATATCATAACTTTTTTTATCCTTTCTTCGATCCAAGGAGTTTGATCTAGAATATCTAACAAGTGAGCTAGTTCCTTGTTTGATTTATTGATATTTTTTCTAATTAAAACCATAGGGTTGGGGAATTCATACAAATCCCTTTCTTTGAGCGAATCATCATCAACATCATGTCCCATCGACTACATATTCAACAAAATAAATGATAATTCAGTTATGTAAACAAATAAAATAATTGATCGCCACAGAAATAAATTGCACATTAAATGCAATTTGAAAATTGTTGTTCATTTACCTTTTCTGAGGCCTCTTTTGATTTACCATGATCATCTTGCCACATTACAATAAAATTAGAACCGTGATCATTATCATGATAAATAAATTCAAATGTATGAGAAATCCTCCCTCTTTATTGACATCCAAGGAGGAATGTTATTGTTGATAACAAAAATAGGCCACACTGAGTAAACAGACCGAAGCTCTCCAAATGGATTAACACCGTAAAGAACATAATGAAAATCATAAAATATAAGAGTCATTTCTTACAGGTTGGGTAAATTAGTATACGTACCGCCTCCATAATAGCAACATCTATATCTATTTGATTCAAATTGTAATCAATCAATAACTCTTCCCCTGCAACTATTGATTTTATTGCACATACAAATACATAGTTTCCTTCACGCCCCTCAAATACGCAATTGGGTCTCTTATTTGTGGTTGCGGGTCATGTACTATTTATAAACCCTGCAATATTCCCCATTGCTTTTGGTCTTCCTTCAATATATATAGTTTCTCCTTTATTTTGATCATTGTCTTTTAGTTGTATATAATTTACAACCAGGCCATATCTTCACATATTTTTTGTATATTGGACTATTCGTATCCAATATTTGTAGATATAACAGGGTCAAACGTACTCCATCAATTCAGTTAATCCATCATAACATACCTTTATGCCATCCATGGAAAATATCCCCAAACCATGTAATGAAGATGGAGCAATCCAGTATATCCTTTCGTTTACACGAAAATCAATGTTTATTTCATGAAGATCCTTGGATACCCATCGTTTCACTATATGTTTGTACCTCAAGGGCACCTCGATGTTGTATATTCTCTCATGATCATAAGAACATGATCTCCCTTTCGTAAGAAAAAACTCCATGTGTCTATGGAATTTTCTTATGATCTTCTCACCTCTAGTTGATCTTCGTCTGTTAGACCTACTATATGTATCACTTTCCTCTATTCTACCTGAACTTCCCTCACTCAATGAAGATAGATATAAAAAATACATGTTTTATTGTACGTCCTATAACACCATTAATGACATAAACAATAAATCAATCAAGATGTAACACTAGTTCATTACTAGTATCATGTTGGTATCACAATTAGCTCATAATGATTACCATAGTGTTACTCTTTCACAATTGTATTATTCTCTCTTACTATTGGTATACTATTTGGGAATTATAGGGGCATGTTTGGAGTCAAATGATAAATTCCAACAAGTGGCAGTAATAGGACACGATGCTAGTTGGAATACCCCAAAACATATGCCATTAGACACAGACTCAATCCTAAGGCCAACTAAGGAGAACAAACAACAAACGTTAATTAATATAGGAGTCAAGCATGCAAGCAAACCAAATTTGTACTACGACTAGACCATATTTATTTGAAATGCATCATGTAACATATTTCATTGACTTATTGTGATCTTGGTCTCTCTTGGAAGTAATTTCATTGACAACGAAAATGCTCTTTTCTCCTTTAGTCAACCAACCTACTTTAGTGGATTCCTAATGAATATGGAAGAGGGTGATTCAATTCCAAATAACTTGTTGAAATTGAAAAGGCATCCATGGTCAATTGTTAATAATTTCTAGAGATGTAGATAAGATAAGATAATGCTATTAATGTCCAACAAATGACCACAAAAGTAGGTCAATGGGACTAAAATATACATCTAATGTCAATACAATGTGGGAGCGTAGAAGAAACTCCTAGATAATGTTGAAAGATACAAAGAGAAAGAAAATCCACCTAAGGACTTAGAATCTAGATGTCCAAGAAGAAACCTAGTTTCCTTTTCAATAATATGCACCAAGAAAAAATGCCTTATCTAAAGAGGATTGAACAAAAGAGGACATACAACCAATTTAAAACTAAACTCTTAGGATAACTAAAAACTCTATCTGTCAAAATTCCAATCCTTTAAGCTATCAAATATGTGCCCATATACAAAAAAAGTATCAAGGAACCATGCATCAAGAGACCTAGAATGAAGAAAAGAGATCCACCCATAATTAATGTTGTAGGGTAGCTTGTTTATCTCATGATGTGAGGGAATATTTTTACTCCCAAATAATCTATATCTATGGAAATGGATCTAAATGTGGGAATCACTGTTAGGAGATGTGGTCACAGTTACAATGCTTTCGGATGGATTACCAAAGCCAGTTTTTGTTGGCATATTATATTCCAAGGTACATCCATTCATTGTATTTGTGATGGTTTTTATTTCCATATCAGTATGATAAATAAGTGTCATTTATTTATTGTATCTAACTACAGTTACAATTGGTGAAGGCTGTGAATAAAATAAATGAATTGGATTTTTTCATACTCATTGAATGATTTCCTAAGCTCACTAATTCTACATCCAAAAAGGTTTAAACTTGAAAGGAATCAACCAGTAAACCTCTCTACTTGTATATAAAGGGAAATTGGTTTGTGAGGATGTGGACGAGATGATGTATGTCCAAGAGGAAATAACTTTGAATAACAAAGTTTTCTATCTTCTTTGAAATGTTCCTAGACCATGGTCTTTGGTTATTCCATGTATATTTCTTTCACTTTGGCTTGGGGTTGAAGAGGTCCCAATGCCCTATTAATTCATCCACATATTTCCCG
>SNQJ01S0002953.1:9462-32613 GCA_010110895.2 Picea sitchensis | reverse complement strand
TGAACAAAAGAGGACATACAACCAATTTAAAACTAAACTCTTAGGATAACTAAAAACTCTATCTGTCAAAATTCCAATCCTTTAAGCTATCAAATATGTGCCCATATACAAAAAAAGTATCAAGGAACCATGCATCAAGAGACCTAGAATGAAGAAAAGAGATCCACCCATAATTAATGTTGTAGGGTAGCTTGTTTATCTCATGATGTGAGGGAATATTTTTACTCCCAAATAATCTATATCTATGGAAATGGATCTAAATGTGGGAATCACTGTTAGGAGATGTGGTCACAGTTACAATGCTTTCGGATGGATTACCAAAGCCAGTTTTTGTTGGCATATTATATTCCAAGGTACATCCATTCATTGTATTTGTGATGGTTTTTATTTCCATATCAGTATGATAAATAAGTGTCATTTATTTATTGTATCTAACTACAGTTACAATTGGTGAAGGCTGTGAATAAAATAAATGAATTGGATTTTTTCATACTCATTGAATGATTTCCTAAGCTCACTAATTCTACATCCAAAAAGGTTTAAACTTGAAAGGAATCAACCAGTAAACCTCTCTACTTGTATATAAAGGGAAATTGGTTTGTGAGGATGTGGACGAGATGATGTATGTCCAAGAGGAAATAACTTTGAATAACAAAGTTTTCTATCTTCTTTGAAATGTTCCTAGACCATGGTCTTTGGTTATTCCATGTATATTTCTTTCACTTTGGCTTGGGGTTGAAGAGGTCCCAATGCCCTATTAATTCATCCACATATTTCCCGGAGGGGTCTCATATGTACTCTTTAATATAGGAAAGGTCAAGAATTTGATTATGTAATGCACAAGTAAGACATATTT
Organism: Picea sitchensis; assembly: GCA_010110895.2. Lineage (NCBI taxonomy): Eukaryota > Viridiplantae > Streptophyta > Pinopsida > Pinales > Pinaceae > Picea > Picea sitchensis. The sequence continues at coordinate 31,757 of SNQJ01S0002953.1, read as the reverse complement.
CTCCTAATGGTAAAAATTCACTTACATAATTTGGTGATGACAAATACATTATTTTAAAAATTCCAAAATCCATTTTAAGGAAAATATCAAAGATCACATCTTTTTCAAAAACTAGTAAGTGCACATCAAAGTTACCAGAATTAAAATTAGATTGAACTAGATGAGGCATTCATCCTTGAGTTGTTTATTCAATATATATAAAAGACACGATATTTATAATATTGTTTTCCAAGGATAGGCTTGGTACTATTTCATTGTGTCATATGTGCTCGCTAGAGTTTTGGTGTCAATGTGGTGGGTACAGGGATTGGTTGTGGTTGTGAAACAACAAGCATCAGTGGAGGCACAAGAAGGGAAATAGTGCATGCCTATGTTTTACTCTAACATTGGCGTAAGGGTATTCCCAAGGTCCACACCTAGGTACTAAGAGAATACGTGCAAGAGAACTAGGTGCAAATAGGGATGCAAATGAAGTGTGAGAGTTGATGCAAGTGTGAAGGAGTAGGCTCAATTTAGGGCCAAGATGACTTGGTTTGGTGAACCCATGGATGTTGAGCGAAGTTTCGAAGGGGTTTTCTCTGGAGTTTCGAATGGGTTTCAAAGGGGTTTTCGAAAGGGGTTTCTCTGCAATTTCGAAGGGGTTTTCTAAAGGTTTTTCTCTGGTTAAAGAGATTTTCATTTGCTGAGAATAATTGTGCATGTTTTCTAGTCCATAGGGTTACAAATGTTCAAATTGGCCTCAATATGGATGTTCACATTGGTAGGAAAAAAACACTTCACACAAAATAAAATGTAGGATAAAGGATAATTCAAGTTTATACCCAATTTGAATTCGAGTGTGCAGAGGTACTCACCATCCTTGCCCTCGTCCTCAGTCTCAGTGTCGCCTGATCAATTTCACAGATATTTTCCCTCTCCCTCAGTCTCGGCGTCGCCTAATCAATTTCACAGATGTCCCTCGATGGTCTTGTACGCAAGTGAAACTATTTCCCTCCCCTCAATCTCAGAATTTCCTGATCTCCATGGTCTCGCGTAGGTGCAATTATTTCCCTCCCCTCAAATCTTGAAATTTCCTGATCTCAACGGTTTCACGTGTAGGTACAAATATCATTAAAATGAATAGTAGAGTGTGAATGGGACCACACGGTTCTCAGTTTGGTTTTTTGTGTATAGTTATGTTATAACATATATCACATGTATGTGGCATATATGTTATAACATACATGTGATATATGTTATAATATTATGTTATATATGTTATACATAAGAGGTAGTGGTTTAAAGGTTATAGTGTTTAATAATTTTAATGATTCGAGGTTATAGTTTTTACAAGGGTTAGGGGTTAGGTATTAGATATTATAAGGGTTTAATGTTATAGGGGTCAAGGGTTACAAACATTAGGGATTATGCATTAAATTAAATCATCATTATAAGTGTTAGGAGTTATACAATTATAAGGGTTTGAGAGTTATAATCTAGAGTTTATGAGGGTTACAGGATATACATGTTATGGGTTGGGTAGGAGTTAGGTGTTAGGAATTATACCTATTATAGGTTAGGGGTTATAAGAGTTATAAGGGATAATTATTAGGGGTTGGAGTTTATGTTATTTTTTTGGGTTCTAGAAGTTAGATGTTAAGTGTTATATGGGTCATATATTAAATATTTAGGGTTATAGGGGTTGGGGTGTTAGGGATAATAGGGACCAAGGTATATAAGTTTTGTAGGTGTTAGGATTTGTACAATTATAGGGGTTTGAGGCTATAATATTTAATTAGTGATTATACTAGTTAGTGGTGATATGAGCCATATGGGATAAAAATTATAGTGCTTTAGAGTAAATTAGAGGTTATAAGGAATAAGGGTTTCATGTGATAAATGTTATAAGAATCAAGGGTTATGCAGATATAGAAATTAGCTTTTGATGATTAGAATTTCTAGAGGTTATATGGGTTAGGATTTATAGGGGATAGTGGTTATAAGTGTTAAGCAACATGAGTCTATAGAGATCTTAAGAATGCTAAGAGTTGGTGGTTTTAAGGTTAAATGTTTTAAGAATTTTGTTTTGTTTGTTTTATTGTTATATATATATATATATATATATATATATATATATATATATATATATATATATATATATATATATATATATATATATATATATAATAATATATATATTGATGATGATATTGTTATTGTGTGTGTGTGTTATTGTATTTTCTCTGCATTGGAGATTTGTGTCTCACTTTTATGGGTGAGTCTATGTAAGCCCATGAGGAATGCGTAATGAAAATGGGGTAGGCATTAAGCAATGCAAGGCCGAGGAGGTTGGAAGAGTAACCACATGAGGAATTGTAGCGAAAACAAGGTAGGGTGCCCAAAGGCAAGTCAAGGCGAGTTGGCAAAAGGGGAACCCAAAGAAGATAAATGTAACAAAATGAGGCTGAGTGCCCAAGCATAGCATGAAAGTTGGAAAGAGGTGCACCCACCCACTTGAAAGGCACAAAAATGGCCACACAATGGATAAATAGGAAAGAAGGCAGGCGAAATGTGAGGATAAGAAGCAATTTTGGCTTTGACTTAACCTTTTCAAAATGGCAGACATTTGGGAAACCAAACACAACATAAGGTGAGAGTTTTTTTCAAAGAGGAAGCCATGAGGGAATCATACTTAGCTTGAGGAAGGGTGCAAAACACAATACAGGTGAGGTTGTAGGAAATACAAGATGAAAGCGTAACAAAAGGAAGAGAATGAGATTGGCCAAATGCAATGCAAGGTGAGTTGGAGATAGGTGTGCCCACCTATATATGAGAGAAAAGAAACGAAAAGGGACACATAAGGGAGCACTAGGAAATAAGACAAGCCAAATGATGGATAAGGAGCAATTTTAGCTTCGACTTAACTTTTTCAAGGCGACACGGACAAGGTTAGGGAACAAAGCATAACACAAGGTGAGAGGTTTACAGAGAGTGCATACATGAAGAATTGTAATGAGGAAACAAAGGAAGGGTGCCCAAAGACAAGGAAAGGTGAGTTGGCAAAAGGGTCGACCACATGATGAATTGTAATGAAAAGGAGGCAAGGCGGAAAAACGTAATGCAAGGTGAGTTGTAAAGAGGTGCACCCACCCACATCAAAGCAATGAAAATGGCCCCACAAGAGAGCACTAGAAAATAAGACGAGTCAGATGCCGGATAAGGAGCAATTTTGGCTTCGACTTAACTTTCTCAAGATGGCCCGAGCAAGGCTGGGTGCCCAAATGAGGAGCAGAAATAGCGAAATAAGAATAAGGCTCCAAGAAAGGTGGGTGTTCTCAATAATAATAATAAACATAAGTGCAAGCAACATCCATAAGTGGGTATCTTCCTTCATGATCTAGGACATAAAACCATTAAACCTCTTGATCCCAATGTGAGATGTCCCATCAACGAGAAATAAAAGGTATGAAATGTAACATCAAAAGGTGGACATCTCCACAAACTAGAAGTTTGAATTAATTTAAACCTCCAATGATAGAAAGTGCGATACCTTCAAGAGAAACATCCCATCAAACAAAGCATGGAAAAGTGTAGAATGGCCTCAAATGGTGGATGTCTTCCTCAAAACAAGTTCCAATCAAATGGATCCATGAAATAAGGCATCAAATCATATATGAATAACACATGTGAAATTCCTTCAATGATAAACTAAACCCATAAATAAAGGGGTGGGCCCTCATCAATCAATAAATAATACCATCACTTAAACATGTAAATAAGACCATCCCTTAACATGTATGCAAGGAGGGTGAGTGCTCTACATGGGATGATGATTAGTATCCAAATTTCACCTAGAAGCAAGTGTGAAATCATCCCACAAGGTAAGGGAATTCCATGGTAGGCTCCTTCACCAAGTAATAGGGCATAAAAGTATGTAGAAGAGGGAAATGATCGACATGATGGTGTAATACATGTCATAAAAACCATAATATGTGTATGAATCCTCAACATGAGCAAGGGAATTCACCTCATGAACATCACCCCATGCTAGACCATATCAACCTAAATGAATGTGAAATCAAGTGATATCAAGGGGAAAAGTCCAAGAAAACAAAGATGCAAATACAATATTAGATTAGCCAAAAAATTATAGGGTAGTGTTCAATCAAGGGAGTCATACATCAACACGTATCATCAAAGCGTATTAGTGATCATATAAGGGGACTTCACAATATGTCTGCCTGCCTGCCTGCCTGCCTGCCTGCCTGCAGTACTTGGGGGCTCATCCGTCACCGATCAACCCTAGGCCATCCAAAGACCAACTTGTAAACCTACCTTTGTGATGAAAATCCCAAGAGTAGTGAAAAAATACTAGTGTGAGCCTCATGTAAAATGAGGGGTAAAACTAGCAACACAAAATGGATAATTTTGAACTTAATCATAATTTCATTCCTCTTGCTAATGCCAATTTATAGTAGGTTTGATTCCTAGCTTGCAAACCTAATGGATGAACCATCAATAAATTGAATTCATTAACATCAAGTGTCTACATTGTTGATTCTCTTGGTTAAAGTGGATTTAACCACTTTTTTATTATTATTGAATTACCAAGTCAAGTTGATGTCTCAAAAGCTTCAATTCACCCACCAAAAAAATGTCATACATAGAGCAGCATAGGCGATGAAGATAGGGGCCAAGTTGAAAATTTCTTCAATATATTACTGTATGAATCAGAATTGGCATGGTTAAAATTTAGACACATGCCTTGATGGTATGGGAGGGTTTCAAGACTCAAAGGATGTATTATGTCCCCACATAATATTTGAGATTGTGCACATTTGCATCAGCGTTCATCATGTTGCACCTCTCATTGTCATCATTCACAATTCCCTTCTATAGAATTGTTTTTGGGGCTATATTGAAATTTGACATGGAAATTCCAATACACCCATCACAAATTTATTCCTGAAATACATTGAGGTAGAGTGAATGGGATAGCGTTTAAATTTTTCAATCTGTTCCGTGTATTATTGGGGGTGACATGGTTAGACTAGATGGTTGCCTTGAAGGCATGGGAGGGTTTGATACTTAAGGATGTTTGATGTCCCCACATATAATTAAGGGGGGTTTTATTATTGAATTACCAAATCAATTTGATGTTAGCCGAAGCTTCGATTCACCCACCACAAATTTCATGCACCGACCCCACATATTGAGTTGTGAATGGGGCCAATGTTAATTTTTTTCAATATGTGTCTGTATGCATAAGAATTTGACATGGTTAGAATAGAAACATGCCTTGACAATATGGGAGGGTTTCAATGATACTCAAAGGATGTATGATGTCCCCACATGTATTTGAGGATCATCCACACATTTGCATCAGCGTTCATCATGCACATCTCATTGCCAATGTTTGTAGTCCCTTCTATAGAATTGTTGTGATTTATAAAATTTGAAATGGAATAAAATACACTTTCCATCACAAATTTCTTCCACCAGGCCCACATAGCGAGAAGTGAATGGGGCCAACATTGAAATGTTTTCAATTTGTTCGGTATGCATCGAAATTTGACATGGTTAGACTAAGATAGTTTCCTTGAAGGTATGGGAGGGTTTCAATACTTAAGGATGTTTGGTAATACTAATATTTGAGATCATCCATGTTTGCATCAGCGTTCAATATAGTGGATGTCTCATTTTTCATCATTCATCATTTCCATATATAGAATCTTTTTGAGGAACTCTCTTGAAATGTCATGGCACTTCCAATACACCCATCACAAATGTCATCTTGCATCAACCTCACATATTGAGCAATGAATGGGGTTGTTACGTGTTTGTTCACCCTGGTGATATTTCTACAAGCATGTGTTCAAGCTATAAAAAGAACCTTTTGCATGAGAAAATTAATTGGTTTCTCCCTCTACAAATCTTATTTTTAGAAGGTCGTTGCAGGCTAGGAGTATTACACAATGTATCAATCGGTTGTGGGCTGCTCTAAACCTGGATTGCAGAGTTTCTTCATGCTGCTCTATAGGTAGGGTGCGATGAATTTTAAAACTAAGAAAAGGATGAAGTTCACAAAGGTTCTAGAAGGGAATCTTCTAGGTGAGGTGGCATTCCTTATGGTTGGGATCCTATTGGCTTCTATGATTTGGTGGGATCACCTAATCTCTTTTAACCATCTTTCCTTCTCCTATATATAATGGAGTGGACTTCTCTTGGAAAGGTTAAACTATTAAAATAAGAGCAAGTAAAGGAATGATTAAGGTTGAATATGTTGTGAATTGTGTGAGGAACTCTACTCCAAATGATTGAGGGCTTCTGGATTGCAGAGTTTCTTCATGCTGCTCTATAGGTAGGGTGCGATGAATTTTTAAAACTAAGAAAAGGGATGAAGTTCACAAAGGTTCTAGAAGGGAATCTTCTAGAATTTGAGGTGGCATTCATATGGTTGGGATCCTACTGGCTTCTCTGATTTGGTGGGATCACCCTAATCTCTTTTAACCATCTTTCCTTCTCCTATATAATGATGGACTTCTCATGGAAAAGGTTAAGCATTAAGAAATAAAGAGCAAGTAAGGAATGAATTAAGGTTGATTAGGCTGTGAATTGTGTGAGGAACTCTACTCCAGATGCTTGAGGGCTTCCTTTCATTCCATCAAGTTATTGTGGATCATCTTCATGCGATCTTGGAGTAAGTGTGTGTTGGGGAAAAGGGTCACCGAAAGGGAACTTAGAAACATCAAGGTTGTTTGGTTACATCTTCCACTTTCTCTTAATAGAATACAGTGGCATGTTTCTTTCCCATAAAATCATTCTCATTTTATTACATGATTCCTTGATCACATGTATAAGTCTTCATTGAATATACTATTATTGCTTTCACTTTGGTTGGTTTGTGTTTCATTGTGGGATCAATAGCACAAGAGCACTGGAGCGAAGCAAGGACAACAAAGTCATAAGGAAGTGATATTCAAAGGTATGTTACTCATCCTTTATTTGACAATAGATTCAATGATTAGAGATTAGGGAAAGTGCCATGTCTTGTCTTGTTTTGTTCTAGATCTAGGTGGATCTAGGGAGATCAGTTTATGTACGCATTTACCGATATTATATCCAATAAAAAAATTGGAAACTTCGTTGGGGATACGATCTATTTTTGGTTTTTTGCTGTCCATTTTCCCTTAGCCTATATTTTTTCATTATGTTTCAGTCTCTGAGTCTGCAAGGGATCAATCTAGATTCTCTGGACCTGAAAGTTTACTTAGATTCCTTACCCTCTTTCCAATTTTCTTTTGTTTACAAACATTTCCACACTGTGTTCTATATACATCCTATGGAAACCTTATCTTGTCGCACCCTAGATTTTTATACCAGTGCAAACTTTCCGCACCCTACCCATTACTAGCCTGTGAAAATTATTGATTTATGCACTGTAACCTACTGCTGGCCTATGACGATGTCTGTAGAATTTTTTGGATTGGGTCTTGTTGTCTTTTTATGCCCAGTTTTTATTTGATCATATGGGAGACACTTTTTGAAGTCCTTTTGAGGTCAGTATTTGATTTATTATTGTGTGTAAGACTTTCTTTTGATTGGTTTTCAAAGATTGTGAACCCTTCATTATCATTTTGTAAGATTTTGCTTCTTGATTTTTATCAATAAGGATATAATCTCTGATCATAAATCTGAGTGCTTGATTGATTAAAAGTCTTTCATCCGAGTGAAGTTTTGGATTATTTTACATTTTTTGGATTTCTTGTTGATTTGAAAGATATTGCTTGTTTGCATTTGATAAACACTTTCTTGTCATCTTTGTTTTTATCTTCATTGAAAGTTTGATTTGGGTTTCTATTGAGTGTATCCATTTTCTTTGATTACATTTCCTTTCTAGTATATCTTTGATCTGGTTCTGGAAAGGAAAATTGAAGTCATTTATTCTTTTTAATAAATCATCCATAGAGAAAATATTTGCATTAAAAACTGTTAAAGAGAACAAATTGAGAAATTTCATTGCTTATGATTGTTTGGAATTACAGTTCATTCAAGAAAAAAGTATCTTTTGTGTTTCCGGAAAGATATCTTCTCCCTATTATAGATAGAATTCATTTAACAAAAGATTGCATCATTCATATATATTTTCATATTATTGGGTCAAGGTATCACACAACATTGGTTCCATTTCTGTCTCCCTCTTGAGTAAACAAAAACCTCTAAAAAAAATTACGTAATCTAAAATTCAATTAGTCACTTTTGTTTTCTTGGGCTAGGCTAGAACTTTGGAATAGGCTATGAGACACACTCTCCAAAGAACAAAACACACAATAGCATCTTGTGATAGGGAGTGTTCAAATCCATTTGCAACATTTTGTCTGTGGAATCCCTTCTCACACAAGGGTCAAACCTGAGGTCGCATTGAGACTGGCAGAGTTACTCACCCTACTTTGTTGGTCTTGGTGTAGAGATTGCACGTATTATGGGGGTCGCTTGAAGGTATACCCAAAATGATGAGTGGAATCCTCTCAAGTTGATTTTGGGCTATATACCCTGCCTTTGCGCATGGATCAGACTGTCGACCGTTTCCCCAGGAATCACTCTTGTTATTGGTAGCCTTAGTTTCCTATCTTTATAGGGTCTTACATGAGGTGACTATGGAAGGGAAAGTCTTCACGATACTTGGAATCGACGTTGGCCAGACTCACTCAGGCTCCTTGGAGGGTATACCCACGATTATGTGTGGAAGCTTGCACCAGGGTGTAAGTCCGTTAAGCAGGTCGTTAACGTAACTTTTCCACCCACTCTATCCTAGCCTCTTCTTTTCTCCACTTCACGATGTTGGATTTCATCACCAACTAGTGAATTCGAAATAAGAACGTTTGTCTACTTGGTTCAATTTCTAGATTTTATTAGCGAGTGTTTTTCGTTTTCGTAGTTGGCCATAGATTTTTTGCGTAAAATTTTTGGCTCAACCAACATTGGCCCTCCACTTTGTTCGCGTAGGGTCCAGGGAATTCCTCCAGAAAATATGGAGGATTACCTCCCTCTACCCCCTCATTCACCGGGGGGCTCTCCTCAACAGAGTGAATTCCAAGACACTGTAACCTCACAAGAGGAAGGTTCTACCTCTTTAGAAAGTTTCTGAATTATTTTTTATTCTCTAGAGGCTTTTCACATTCTTGTTGGATACAAGAGATGTATTCTCTGCCTTAATTCATCCAGAGAACTTGTTGTTGACACTTCTGGAATATCGACCATACCCCATTCAGGCCCTGGAATCGGGGATCCCCTTTAGACTACCGACATATTTAGAGGCCTGCCTTGCACAGTGTGGGACCTTTATGGCTCAGGGGCAGGTGTTGATATACATGTCATATCACAGATACCCAAAGTGTCTGCTACCTACATGGTGCAGCTAAACCACTTTTCTGGTGCAGCCAACCATATCAACGTTGTTCTAGGCACATAGCCCGTTGGTCCTAGCTCAATTTTCTCTCTCCAGATGGCCCATTCTACTATGTTCCCACACATTACGACTCTTCCTACTGGGAATGTGGTGGTTATCCAATATCCCATTGGCACACCACTCTCATCTAGACCTATACCATCACTACCTCCTGGGTATCACGCTTTGAATTCTTCCACCGCTATCCCTACCCAGGTTCCATCCAGAGTTTCTGGAATTTTTGTTCCACCTGGGTACAATTTTGCTACCAGTTTTGTTCCTACACCTTCCCAGGTCCTCTCTGGAGGGTCTCATCCACCTTTTACTGGGGGATCTAGCCCTAGTGGTTTCAATCCAATTGGAAGCACCCATCATTCACTCACTTATGGTTACCATATTCCCATTGGAGGGAAATCTCACGTTGGGGGGTATCCTCTACTTGAAGGACAACCTCAAGTTGGACTCTATAACCCACTATATGGATAGAACACATCCGGATCACTAGCCCACCTTTGGAACCTCCTTGCCTAGGGAAATCCATAATAATACAGGGGGAAACAACCTTAAATCACCCCATTTATATCCCCTCACTCAGGCCAGCCATATCCAGGTTCTTTGGGTTCCTCTTGGGGTCCACACATTCAATATAGTGTCCCTTTCCAAGGAAACATTCCCAACCAACCCAACCCTAAGGGATATGTGCCTCCAGACCCTCGACCAAATCTGTTAGGACACTCCATGTACATTCAATATTTTTACGGTCCTACTGGTTTACAGATGAGACTTACTCCCCAAAGTCACCAGTATCCTCAAGTGAATAGGCAACTTCCTTTTCTAGCCACTTTGTATCTACCCGACTTGTCTAGAATCTTGAATGATCCTATCTTACATTCTCCCCATCGGTCCATCATACCAGCCAAATTACCGTTTGACATCCCCAAATTTGATGGTAAACCGGGAGAAGACACAAACACTCATGTTATGACTTTCCACCTTTGGTGTTCATCCAGCTCTTTGATGGACAAATCCATTTGGTTATGTCTCTTTCAATGAACTCTCACGGGTTCAACTGCAAAGTGGTATATAGAATTACCGCGAGGTTTATTTAATGAATTCAACACCCTTGCCATGGATTTTATCATAGATTACCAACTTCCCATCAACTACAAGACAAGAACTAAGATTTTGAGTTCCTTAAAACAGTCTTCTGCCAGTCACATTTCCGATCACATCCACGAGTGGAGACGCAGAAGATGCTTGATCAAACTTGACCTTCCTGATCAGTTATTGGTTGAATGGTTCACCAAATCATTTGTCAATGAAATCTCTTGTGATATTTCCATGGGTGGTGTTGTCACTGAAGATCAGGCAATTAGTCATGCTCAATACCTAGATCTCATTTATTCGCAAACGGGCACTCCTTACGAATTACTCCCTGACGCTCCTTGCCCTTCTACCATGACTACCTCGACAACCCCAACAACTTCTCATGTTGTTGATGGTGTGATTGGTACTTTCCATGTTCAAGCTCAATCCATGCTTGCCTCTCACACCAATCCCAAATCCCATGCTTCTAATGTTCAAACTGCTCCGACTCCTACTCCTTCCACCGGTAAAAATTTGAAAGTTAATATCATTCAATCAACCCCTGCCGATAAAAATAACTATTAAAAAGGAAAGGGTAAGAATAAAGAGGATAAAAATAATAATCCGCAATCTGACAAGACCAAGACACAACCTGCTGATGATAAGGATAAACGAAAACCTTGATATCCTTGCCTTATCTGTGGTGAAGATCACTACATGAAATATTGTCCAAGATGTGTCGAGGTCACAAAGTTCTTTCAAGGGACCGTGAAACCTCCTACACCTGTTGTTTTGTCTCAACCCTTCCTTTCTCAACAACATGCCCAATTGGTCATTCATGATCAACCTTCTTCTTCCACTACTTCGTATGTCCTTATGTGTACTGATGATTCTAAGAAGAATGGCGTTACACTTAATACTCGGGCCAAAGATTACTCTCCTTCTAAGGATAAATTTGATGATGTCCCACCTTCATTGGTTCAACCACCTCCTTTAATTCCACCTCCCAAAGGTCCTCTTAATATCAAATGACTGAGTCCCAATACAGTTCTTCGTCCCCCCCCCAAAGGGTGTTGTTTGAAAGTCTACCTTTAATCCTCATGTGCATGCTACTCAAAACTATAGTATTATAGAAGACCTTGTGCAAGCTCCCTCCGCGATGTCAGCTCTCAAAGTCCTTCAAAGTTTTGCTGCTCAATAGAAGGCACTGTTAAAGGCTATTGGTGGAATTGATCCTATGGATATGAATTTGATAATATTTGACCTGGAATATCACATTCCAAGGCTAACCCCTCAGCTAGCATTTCAGATCCAATTTGTTGTCGAGAACAAGAATATCCCTAGAACTGTTATTGATGAGGGTGCCTCGACGTGCGTTATGCCAATCACTTATTGGAAAGCCATTGTCTCTCCTCGTCTTACCGAATCACACAACACACTTAAGGCCTTCAATGGCTCTGGTTTTAAACCCTACAATGTACTTCCTTCATTGTCTATTACGTTGGAAGGAAAATCGATCAATGTCGAAGTTGAGGCCTTTGATGCGCCTCTTGATTATAACCTGTTACTTGGCCGTAGTTGGATTGATTCCATGTGTGCATTTGTGTCTACCCTTTTCCGCGTAGTACGTTTTCTACACCAGGGAAAAGTCATTACTGTAGACCAGCTGGCCTTCTTCAAATCTGATTTGCGTACTAGAAACATACCCTTTATCTCAAAGACACCTCCTGGGTATGAGAATGCTAGTGTGGGTCTCCTGAAAGATTCCACTTTAATGGGTACCTTCCCAATACCACCACCTGATATTCCACCTCCTTTTGTCACCTCAATCAACATGATTTCCACCTTTGTCCGTGAAACCCCTACGTCTCATGACCTACGGATAGTACCCAACCAGAAATGATTATCTTCACTATGGAGAAAAAATGCCTTTAAGCTCGATTGAATCCACCTATCAAGCCATTCAATCAACAACCACTTCTACTCCCTCTCTTGGTGATTCATCTCCCTATCTATTTCGCGTAATATTTCTTATGGACAATATGATCATGACAGTTATGTCCATGGAAGACACCCCATGGGACAATGGACATCATTGTTCCATTCTCTTTCTGGAGAAACACACCATAGAGAGTTACCAACAGATTTTGAATCCGTCGACCATTGTTGTCATTTCCTATGTTCCAGAGTCAACACACAATGTGATTTATGAAGGGAATCTGAGTAATATTTCACCCATCATTCCTCTTGAAATATCCATTAAACTTCAAGTTTTCGAAAATGTTTACATTGGAGCCGCATGTTCCGATGATGAAGTTGTCACTTATAAAGCTATTTTTCAAGAATTTTGTGACGTTTTCTCTTGGATCTATGAAGAGATGTTAGGTATTGACCCTGATATAATTGTGAATGAAATTAAGACTTACCCGGATGATAAACCCGTTCGGCAGATACTTCGCCCAATCCACCCTCGTAAAGCCACCATTATCAAGCTTGAATTTGAAAAACTTCTCAAAGTTGGCTTTATCTATCCTATGGCTTTAACCAATAGGGTATCCAATCTCATTCTGGTCAATAAAAAACAAGGCATGATCCATGTATGTGTCGATTATAGGGATATTAATAAAGCTTGTCCTAAGGACAATTATCCAACCCCCTTCGTTGACCAGATCGTCGACGATTGCACCAGGAGTGAAATATTCTCTTTGATGGATAGTTTCTCCAGCTATAATGAGATTAATATTTTGCCCACAAATCAACACAAGACTACTTTCATTTGTCCTTGGGGTACCTTTGCCTACCGAAAACTGCCTTTCGGTTTAAAGAACGCTGGTGCGACTTTTCAATGTGCCATGTCTTATGATTTTCACGATATCAAGCACATAGTACAACCATATCTCGATGATCTACCAGCCCATTCCATGCATCGCCAAGATCACCCAACCCATCTCTGAGCCATTTTAATTCGCTATCGTTACTATCGTATACGTTTAAACCCACAAAAATGTGTTTTTTGTGTGGAGTCTGATCGACTTTTGGGTTTTATTGTGTCATTTCATGGAATTAGGGTGGACCCTTTGAAGGTTGAGGCTATCCTCAATCTACCTCCTCCTTCGACACTTTGCCAAATCCAAAGTTTGCAAGGGAAGGCAAACTTTTTACGTCGATTCATCCTAAATTACATTGAGTTAACACTCGAATTTACTCAACTATTGAAAAAGGGTTATGAATTTGTATGGGACGATACTTCCAACAAATCCTTCAAAGATTTAAAACTTGCCCTAACCCATACACCACTTCTTTTCTCACCCGATTATAGTCAAGACTACATCCTCTATCTCGTCGCTTCAAACTCTACCATTTCCATGGTGTTAGTCCAAGAAGATGATTCACATCACGAACATGTAATTTATTATTTGAGTTAGAGTCTCACGACTACCGAAGCCAAATACCTGCATGTAGAAAAACTGGGCTTGGTAATTGTTCAAACTGTCCAACATTTCTATCACTATATCCTATTATGCAGGACCACTGTCATTTCCTATTGCAACCCTATGCAACATATCCTGACGTGCCAATTTCTAGGGGGAAAGTACTCCAAATGGATAGTGATTCTCCAGGAGTTTGACTTATAGTTTGAACGCACTAAGTTTAAGAAATCATTGGTTTTCACCAAACTGATATGTGACCTTCCCTCCACTGAGACAAAAAATGTGGCAGAAGATTCCTTACCTGATGAATCCGTTTTTCTAATCAGTTATGATGACGTTTGGTATGGAGATATTATCATTTATCTCTAGACTCAAACTTTTTGGCCTGACCTTTCTAGCACAGACCGTCGTCATATATGATATCAAGCCCGTCAATACATCATTCTCGGTGACATTCTTTATCATCATGGTGTTGACTCTATTTTCCGACATTGTCTCACATATGATGAGGTTGATAAAGCTTTGAATGATTACTACTCTGGAACATGTGGTGGTCATATGTCTGGGTATGCCATTGCCCAAAATATCCTATGAGCCAGGTACTTATGGCCTTCTTTGTTTAAAGACTATATTACCACTGTCCAGAAGTGTCATGCTTGTCAAACGTATAATAACAAGATATGATCTCATCCAGCTCCTTTACACCCTTTAGTTTCCATTGGTCCTTTCACAAAATGGGGCATTTACTTCATGACATGTAACCCTCACTCAATTGGGGGGCACGGATACATCATCGTAGCCATGGATTATTTCACTAAGTGGGTCGAGGCAATGCCTACATTCAATAACACCAAAAAAACTGCAGCACTTTTCATATTCAATCATATCATCACTCAATTTGGAATCCTGCAAGATATCATTACTAATCACGGTAGCCATTTTTTAAACTTCATGATGTCTGAGCTTACTGAAAATTTGGGTCTTCGGCATGAAAAATCAACCCCTTACTATCCATAGGCCAATGGCCAGGTTGAAGCGATAAACAAAGTTCTTATTACTATGCGTCAACGGATAATAGGAATTCATGAGACAAGTTGGCACACGATGTTGTTTTCAGCATTATGGTCCTATCGGACATATGTGAAGTCTTCCACGAGATTTACACCTTTTCAATTAGTGTATGGTATTGAAGTTGCCCTATCGATTGAATGTGAGATACCATCTTTGAAGCTAGCCGTTGAAATTATTCCCAACACCTATGCTGAAGAGGAACGTCTATTGTACCTGATGCAATTAGATGAAACCCATCATGATACCACCTTGGTTATTGAAGCTCAGAAAAAGCGTGTCAAAGCCCAATACAACAAACATGTCAAGCCATGTGTTTTTTCTGAAGGTGATCTAGTTCTCCTCTACGAACAAGATCGTGATTTACTAGGGGACAGAAAATTTGAGGCTATGTGGTGAGGCCCTTATCTCGTCAAACGAGTGTTGGAGAAGGGATCTTATGAGTTAGTGGATTATGATGGAATTCCTTTGAGTGAACCCACAAATGGGATTTACTTGAAGAAGTACTATGCTTAGGGTATCTTTGCATTAGTGCTTGTATTTTACTGTATCATACTCTTGTGTGCTATTTTTGTGTGATTTTGCGTTATTTGGTTTCTACCCCCAATTGCTTACCTTGCATTGTGCTTGGTTTCCAGATGTTGGTGTCTTTTCTACTGTACATTGGATTCGCTGATGGCGCTAGTCGTAGTACTCAGAACTTAGCATTTGCTTCTTGGGAAATTTATGCACCTATGAACGATTTAATCAGTCTACATGGTGTTTTTCTTGGTCGTGCAACTAACAATATCACAGAATACAGTGTGGTCATCGAATTGTTAACTGATGTTGTTTCACATGGGATCCGTCATCTAGTTGTATGACTTGATTCACAGTTAATAGTACTACAGTTAAGTAATGTCTATGTTATTCGAATCTCTACTTTGTTAAGGGTATATTTGCGAATCCACATCTTGGAACGTTATTTTGATTACATTGAATATCATCATATTCCTAGATGTCTAAATACATTAACAAATGAACTAGCTAATTATGTGTTAGACAAACATTTAAGACACTTATAAATCCAATCACAATTCACATTTAAAGCAAAGTAAGCCGGTAGAAGCCTCATGTATATATAACGACAAAAGTGTTTACAAAAAGTGTTTTTTCGTCTGAAGACTAAAAATCAAAAGGTGAATCACATGGCTTCATATACAAAATAGCATCAAGGATGATGCTCACAATAACACAAGACTTCTCGTGCTACCCTATGAAGCAATCGACTAAGAGAACTAGATACACCCATAATATGGCTTTGATAACGTCTCGGGATCTCATTAATAGATATATCTGGGACATCTCTTGTCAATCCCTCCAGGTTCTCCTTGATCACCTCATAATCAATGATAGCCAATCCTACTACCTTGACTGGCTCCCCTCATCTCTGGATGGGGGATGTACCTAGAGGTCGGTGTAGTCTCACATCTGTGTTATAAAAAATATCTTGATTAGTCCTCGGATTAAAAACATAAAAAACATTTCATATTTCAAAAATTTACAAAAACATTATAAAAACAAAAAGTGCTTCTTACCCAAGTTCCCCCACTGAAAGCCTTCAGGTAGAACCAAGACCTGGTCGCCTCTTAAGTCCAAACCGACATAGGCATAATCATCTACCATCAATAGTTGAGGCCTCAACCAATCAAAAAATACATTGTTATATTTAATGATGGGGCCAGCTACGTGTCGAGCCATGAGGTCGCACCACCTCTTCATCCTTGGATCTTGTGGGGATGGAATGCCCCACTCTACCTGCAAGTGTAAATGAGGAACCCTCTCGAGAAAGAGGGGCACTAAAATAGACCCATATCCAAATTGTTCCAGGTCCCCTTTTTACACTTTGTCAGTTGTTTCTTCATGTTGTAAAGAACTCTGTCAGACCAGTTAAACACCCAGGGCTCCATCCACTCTACTGCATAATGAAATTAATTTTGGAGAGACATGTGAGGAGAATCACTCCCTACCATATGTGCGATAGTGAATAGGATAGTCCGAAGGGGTAGATATCAAACATCCATGATGGAAACCTTACCTTTACATCTCTCAGCCCCTAGTTCACAATAACAACAAACATACTCACTCATCGGAAGACCTCCACCTTTGTTTCCTGTCAGTGTCACATGGGATCCACGACGAGATAATCCCATCAAAAAATTGATATCCTTAATATCTAAAGAGAGTGTGTGGACTCCCACATTAAATAACTATTGATCCACATCCCACATGTGGACTAAGTACTCAAGTAACCTTACGTGGGCCCTCATGCCCTGGATCTTAAAAAACTTCAGTAACCCACACTGTTAGAGGGAATTTATAGTGCCTAGGTCATTCCTGAAGATGATATCATTATCTTCGTGTTCCCTCTCCCTCCACTCTAGCATTTTGATGATCAAAAACCTGCATTGGGACAATAAAGGGAAGTTAACATCCTCGTTTGCTTCTTTGGAAAGTTTCTTTTGGCTAAACTCATCTAAAGATTTTTTTATTTTTGCCCAGTGCAAGTGAAGTGTTATGCATAGCGTGAAACTTCCACAGGTGAACCAAAGGCCACATGTGGAAACCTATGGTTTCCGCAGGTCCCGACATAGGCCACCTGCGGTGGTCCCTATGCGCACCTACCGGCCTA
Organism: Picea sitchensis; assembly: GCA_010110895.2. Classification (NCBI taxonomy): domain Eukaryota; kingdom Viridiplantae; phylum Streptophyta; class Pinopsida; order Pinales; family Pinaceae; genus Picea; species Picea sitchensis. The sequence goes on along the minus strand of SNQJ01S0002953.1, from coordinate 14,074 downwards.
AAATTAAACTCAAAAAGATATTTTACACTAATGAAAATGAAATCTAATCCATTGAAAAGCAAGAGGACAAGAAGATTATCGTTTTGGAAGAATCCGTTCGCTGAATGGTTACCTGTGCTCCCCGTAATCAACAATGAAAGTCTGAGGTAAAATGAGGGTTTTTGGTCAAGTTTTGGGTGAAATGGTAAAAATGATTTTTTTCCTATATTTATGAACTTTTCACTTTTTTTATTAATATCTCATATTATTTTATTCATTTTTTCCCAAAACCTAAGGTCTAATGGTATTGTGAGTATTTTGAATTTTCACAAGAAAAAGAACCAGGACCCTAAGCGATGAGATGCAAATATTTTTCTTGATTTGTTTTTATGTTTGTCACATGTACAAATACTTTTTAGGTTTTTCAGGAAAAAACTTGAGCTTAGTCTTTGTTCATTCTCGTGCTCGAAAATCAATGAGAACGTAACCAAGTATACTTTTGTCGTATTTTCGTACTCATCATGGTAACACAAAAATAACGAAGCTCATGGAGTATCATTTAAGCTCTTTTCACTCTCCATAAAAACAAAAAGATTGTCGAGTGACCTTGTTCTTTTCACGCTGGTAAAAGTATTTGAAGAAAACGTTTTATGGGCGGTAGTTTATCACTTTTTCAGTCTCATTGAACTAATTTACAAAAAAGGAACTGAGATATTTCTCTTTAAATGTTTTCAGACTCTATAAACATGAAAAGCCCCCCAGTTTTCTATCTTTGGACTCGTTAAATAAACATCGAAAGACCCATACGAGACTGAACCACTCCTTCTTAGGGTTCATTAAACATACTCTGAGGGACTCGTCTAAAGGATGAGCTTACATCAAAAAGCATATGTTATCCTCCTCAAGCTTGCGTAAAAATAAAGAGGTACTCGCCATAAATGGTGGGGGGGAATTTGGGAAAGAAATGTGTCTCAGTATTTGTGTTAGTGGCAGTAATAGTCTCTCTTGAACATGACACCCCCTTTATCTTTATATCTGGGTTGAGAAATCCATTTGTCTCTCATTTGAATTTTTTCAATTTCATATCTTGGGTCATCTTTGAGTCAATGTTGCCAAGACCATTGTCGTGTCATTCATATGTTCAAGAGAAATCCAAACAAGCCCTCTATCGAGTCAGCCATCTGGAGTTGTCTATTTCTACCATGTCGTCCTTCCCTGTGTCAGCTTCAAATCATTTTCATACTTTGATCTACCCTAAATATGTTACTTATTTCATGTCATTGATGGGAGATACATTAAGGCCCTCTTGTGACGAGTCTTTTCCTGTCGACGCCAACTCATTATCCAGGAATAAGAATTAGAAATCATTTAGTAAATTAGAGCCTACATGACTCAATGGCATGTTTCTTCACTTTCAACAGTGGATTCATATCATTGGTCCCTGATTCAGGGATTATATCGAGTGCTCGACTTCATCTCATTAATTTACATTCGATATATTGTACTAAGGTACCTTGAGAGTCATTGACATTAATGGTGATTTCCCTTGCACTTGTTAATGGTTTTCATTAATGATCGGTAATCAAGTGGTCTCTATCATGTTCAACTTCAACACCTGTAATCACATGGCTAGATTCGTAATTATGAACAACAGGATTGAATACCCTGGATCTCTGTGTTTCGATTCAGGTTGCGATGGAATTTTTATGATTTGTATTGACACATAGATCCACTTTGTATGTCTCGTGGCTATGTTTGAATTTTAGTTTTCTAGAGCATAGATCCATAGTGTATTCCTAGTAGCTATGCAGAATCTTGGTGTCATGGATCCACAGTGTATGATTGGTGGCCATGACTGACATTTATGGTTTGATCATTTGTAGTCTTAGCATGGGAATGTCTATCTCAGAAATGGTATAATATTGCACAGATGCTTGGTTGTTTGCAGGTTCTCGATTGGTGCACTCCTTGTTCCCGACACACACTTACATTTTACAAAGTATTTCGACTGTCACGAGTTCCAACCTCATACTTTGGGGGGAATTTTGTTACACATTATTTTGGTCACTCTGGTGATGTTTTTACAAGCATGTGTTCAGGCTCTCAAAAGGATCTTTTTCATGAGAAAAGAAACTAGTTTCTCCCTAAAAAATGCTTGTTTTTAGAAGGCCATCGTAGGCTAGGAGTATTACATAGTGCAAAAATGACTAATTTTTGCAGGCTTCTCTAAACTTGGTTTACGAAGTTTCTGCATGCTTCTCTATAGGCAGGGTGTGGTGGCATTTTAAAACTAAGAAAAAGGATGAAGTTCACGAAGGTTCTAGAAGGGAATATTCTATAATTCGAGGTGGAATTCATATGGTTGGGATCCTACTGGCTTCTTTGATTTGTTGGGATCACCCTAATCTCTTTTAACCATCTCTCCTTCTCCTATATAATGATGGATTTCTCATGGAAAAGATTAAGCAAGAAAGAACAAGTAAGGAATGAATTAAGGTTGAATAGGTTGTGAATTGTGTGAGGAACTCTACTGCAGATGCATGAGGGATTCATCTTAGTCCATCAAGTTATTGTGGATCATATTCATGTGAGCTTGGAGCAAGTGTGTGTTGGAGAAAAGGGCCACCGAAAGGGAACTTAGAGACATCGAGGCTGTTTGGTTGTATCTTCCACTTTCTCTTAATATAATACAGTGGCATGTTTCTTTCCCATAAAATCATTCTCATTTTATTACATGATTCCTTGATCACATGTATAAGTCTTTATTGAATATACTATTATTACATTATTCCTTGATCAATTTGGTCGGTTTGTGTTTCATTGAGGGTTCAATAACACAAGAGAACCAGAGCAAAGAAGGGACAACAAAATCATAAGGAAGCAATATTCAAAGGTATGTTACTCATCCTTTCTTTGAAAATAGATTCAATGATTAGAGCTTAGGGAAAGCACCATGTCTTGTCTTGTTTTGTTCTAGATCTAGGTGGATCTAGGGAGATTAGTTTATGTCTGCATTTACCGATATATCCAATAAAAATGGCCAACGTTGAAATTTCTTCAAACTATGCATGTATGCGTCGAAATTCGACATGGTTAGACTAGACACATGCCTTGACGATATGGGATGGTTTCAAGACTCAAGGATGTTTGATGTCCCCACATAATCTTTGAGATCTTCCATGTTTGCAACAATGTTCGTAATGGGCGTCTCATTGTCATCATTCAGTGTTTCCATCTATAAAATATTTGTTGGAACTCTCTTGAAATGTCATGGAACTTCCAATTCACCCACCACAAATGTCATGCATCAACCCCGAATAGTGAGTAGTGAATGGGGCCAATGTTGAAATTTCTTCAATATATGCATGTATGCATCAAAATTTGACATGGTTAGACTAGAAACATGCCTTGACGGTATGGGAGGGTTTCAATACTCAAGGATGTATGAAGTCCCCACATAATCTTTGAGATCGTCCACATTTTCATCAACTTTCATCATGTTTTACCTCTCATTGTCATCATTTGTCATTCCCTTCTATAGAATCATTGTCAGAACTATATTGAAATTTGACATGGAACTTCCAATACACCCATCACAAATTTATTCCACCGAACCCGCATAGTAAGGAGTGAATGGGGCCAACGTTGAAATTTTTTCAATATGTTCCCGTATGTGTTGAAATTTGACATGGTTAGACTAGATAGTTTCCTTGATGGTATGGGAGGGTTTCGAGACTTAAGGATTTTTTATGTCCCCGCATAATATTTTAGATCGTCCATGTTTTCATCAACATTCAATATAATGGATGTCTCATTTTCATCATTTGTTATTTCCATCTATATAATCTTTGTCAGAACTCTCTTGAAATGTCATGGCACTTAGAATACACCCATCACCAATTTCATCTTTCATCGACCTCGCACAGTGAGTAGTGAATGGGGCCAACATTGAAATTTCTTCAAAATGTACATGTATGCATCGAAATTTGACATGGTTAGACTAGAAACATGCCTTGACGGTATGGGAGGATTTCAAGACTCAAGGATGTTTGATGTCCCCACATAATCTTTGAGATCATCCATGTTTGCATCAATGTTCATAATGGATGTCTCATTGTCATAATTCATCGTTTCCATATGTATAATATGTTTTGTAACTCTCTTGAAATTTCATGGAACTTCCAATTCACCCACCACAAATGTCATGCACTGACCCCACATAGTGAGCAGTGAATGGGGCCAACGTTGAAATTTCTTCAATACGTTCCTGTATGTGTCAAAATTTGACATGGTTAGACTAGACACATGCCTTAACAGTATGAGAGTGTTTCAATACTCAAGGATGTCTGGAAATGACAACCATCTACATATCATGACACAATAAAATAACATGTTGCAACAAAACATAATACATATTACATAACAAGTAAAACACATGTCATTAAGTACAACAAAAAATTGAAAATTGTTTTTGCATATATGTTGTAGCTACTTACCTCATGTATTTTCCAAGATCATATATAACTTGTTTGAAATTTTTGTCAAATTCTTTTGGGAGATATAGAGGTAGAACATACTGTAACAATAAAAACGAATCGTTACTTGTTCAAAACTAGACAAAAAAAAAAAAAAA